>PDHP01000048.1:147520-170606 GCA_003339455.1 Ophiocordyceps camponoti-leonardi (nom. inval.)
CTCCCCCCAACCCCGGCGCCGGAAAAACCGGACGGGGGGGCCCCCAAAAACCCCCCCGGTCCGGGGGGGCCTGTCCCGGGTTTCCCCCCCCCCCCCCCCCCCCCCCCCCCCCCGTTGCCAGCGTCGTCACGCACCGACAGAACCGACGGCTATGAGAGCCTTTTCCGCGTCCGAGTGGAGGCCGTGGTGTGCCGGTGCCATAACCACCATCGGAGCAGGGGTTTGAATCGAATCGGCTGGAGCTGGCGTCCGGCTCGAAGCCGCCGACTCCGTCACCGTCACCACCGGTTGTAGGCCTTTTCTTTCCTGGGTCGACTGAGCAAAGGGAAAGTCGCCAAACGGAGGGGGCCCCAGTTGCGCAGGCGCAGTCACCAAGGGGAAAGATGGCCCGAAACCCGAGAAGCGCGGGCTCTGCGGGCTCTGCGGGCTCTGCGGGCTCTGCGGGCCGTTGTCGCGAAATCGCCGGTCTTCATATTCCTCGTAGTCGCTGTCGTCACTTTTCTCGTTGAACCCGCGGTGCCGCCTGCCATTACCGTCTTCTGCTTTGCTGACGGCTCCGGGCTGCGTCGAGTCAGAGACCTCGTCAAACCATTTCTCTCGCGAACTGCTTACCGGGGGGCCGCTTTCGAACGTATTAAGAGGGCCCGGTGTCGAATCAAGAGTCTGGGTAGGCGTGAATTCCTCTTTGTTCTTGGGCAACGGCAACGGCGGCGGGCGTGGCTTCGACGAAAGAGCAAGAGGATCGGCCACCTGGATTGCATCGGGTGAGCTGATGGGAGGGGTGATGGCTTCTTGTTGCTTCTTCTTGCTTTTCTGCTTGCTTTCAGAGCCGCTGTCGCTATCGTCGCTACTAGTAGAAGAGCTATCGGCACGCTTCGCGGCGGCCCCTCGTGGCAACTTCTCTCTGGACTGGCTCCTCCGTCTCCGGACGCCCGTCCGCGAGTCACGTCTCGTCTTCCGATGGCGTTTTATCTCGATATGGGGAGCCTTCTCGTCGTCGTCGTCGTCTCTCGTCCACGGGGGAAAGACCATAGAACTGCAGGGTGAAGATTGGCTTGGAAGGGATGTCCCGTGTCCACACGGCGTGCCGGCTGGGACCATGATTGATAGCACCGCCGATGAGCGCAAGAGATCGCCTTGCTAGACTGTGGTGCTGCGCAGATGGAGAAAGTCTCGATGTCCATCTAAATCATGGTCATGGGTCGACTTCGCGAAGGGAGCAAGGGTCGACAATCGGACAGAATAAAGCGGCGGTGCGCGCGCACCAGCCTCGAACCTTTTGCTCCGTTCAGGAGCGGTTGTAGTAGTAGGACCAGCCTTTGAAGAACAAGAAACAGCCAAGAGAAGGGAACAAAGGAAGAAGCAATCGAGGGCAAAAGGTGAAGCGGGACAGACGATAGGGATTCAAAAGATGGCGACGACAGAGAAGAAAGGGCACCAAAGAAACGAACGGCCCGGGGATCCACTGGCGGACGGGAGCCGTTGCAGGATTCGAATCATGGGGGAATAGAACGAGCGTGGCCTCGAGCCACGACCAGGCCTCCGATCAGGGGCTTGGTGTCTCTAGAGAGTCTCCAGAGGGTCTCCCCAGGGGGGGTGTCTTCGGAGGGTCCTCGGAGGGTCTCCAGAGGGTGTAGGGGTTCCCCAGGCACGGACGAGACCCATCGGAGACACGGCGAAGCTGGCCAGCCCAAACGACGGCCTGCTTTGCCTAGTCCCAATGCTGCTGATGATGATGATGATGATGACAAGGAGTGGGTCGATACGGCCATGTCTGTGCGCGGAGAGAGAGAGAGAGCTTTCGGAGGAGAGTCTGTGGGAGAGTGGAGAGACTGCGACGAGTATCCGTTTCAGAATGCCCCCCTCTCGTGGATATCTGGCGGCAGGGGGCATGGCGAGGACGCAACCGTGCAAGAGCATCGTTACACGTCCTGTGGCACTGCTGTTGGGTGATGAACAAAGGCTTGGAAGCCAACTGGGAAAGACAAGTCTATCTGTTTTCAGCGAAGAAGGATACGCCGTGGTCTGTGATGAAGCCTAACGCGGATAGCAGATGCCCACAGCAGTCGGAGCCGTCCGCAGGTAGGTATCCGTAGGTAGTTTCGAGACTAACGATTGAATGGTTCCGCGATTGATAAGGAGATTGGTCTCAATCGGCCGAGTCTCAAGGCCATGCTTAGCCTCGCCGCAAGTCTTGGGTCCGACCCCTGACACCAACAACCCAAGTGTCAGCCTTGCTTGCTGCCAAAAGGATAGATATCTCCAACGGAAGCCCGCGTCCATTCTCTCCCATGACACGGCAGAAGGAGATGTAAGCTGCCTCGGGGAAAAGGGAAAGAAAAGAGCATGGATGAGCCCTGCTTCTGATGACTTTGGTGACTGGTGCAGCCGTCGTCCTCCGAAGCCTGGATCGGCCGGAGGTCCTAGCCATCCGCGACAAAAAGGGACATGTTTCGCATGAGACACGGGACAAGACATGAACGCAAGACCGGCCGTTTTCGGGCGAGCCGGGTCGGCTTGACTTTGTAAACTTTTCTTTCCTTCTCTACCTATCCATGATACCGTTCATTCCGTCCAATTCCGTCGTTCACGTTCTGTATGTATGTATGAATTCTGCTTCTGCCCCCTATCTTCGCATCTATAACGATCGTCATCTTGGTCGGCATCTTACCATGATATATCGGGATTCTGCGCTTTGCTGCTGGTCATGGGATACCGAGCCAGCACCGATCCATGAGGTCGCACACGTGAAGGTATCTTCCTATCTTCCAGTCCCGTCACTTCTTCTTCTTCCTTGCTCGACGAGCGACAACGCAACGGACTGGAGATAGGTCGGCAGAGGGAGCGGTGCGACGCTGGCTATGCCGCGGACCAATACGGATACAAAACGTCCATGTGCTGTGTGCGTGTGCGTGCATCTGTAGTGCAGTTATCAGTTACCGGACGAACACGGACCATTCCATTCAGGAACCGACGTTGAAGCATAAAAAAAGGAACAAGAAAAAGAAGAATATTCAAGCTTTATTATACGGGCTCCGTACGGAAAGTCCTCCGTATCTGTACACGCTGCATACATATTTCGTACCCAGCGAATTGAGAGTCAACGACTAATAAATAATAATATTAAGATGATGAAGTTGTTGGTTAACACTCCTAATAACACTGAACAGCAAGCCCTCACATAAAAGGGGGCTGGCCAGTCATATCGGCCGTCGTAGTAAGCGAGCGACTCTGACGTGAGAAGGGTTATTAATTTTTTGAAGGGGGAAAAAAAAATAAGCCTAGTCCCTTCGGGTAAAGAGGACAGCTCCCAGTCATCATCACCATTCATCACCATCACAACCACCAACAACACCAAGAGAGAGTCTTTCTCTCTCGTCGCTCGCTCAATCGCCTCATTTGAGAAGCTACGGAGCTTCGTGCTGTCGTTTCTCACCTTGTCACTCCTTTCTCTGCGCCTGACACCGGCTCCTGAGAGCCACGGCGAATGGCTTCTCTCGCCAGAGCATCCGCTCCCTGGGCTAGGGCTGCCCAGCTGGGTTCTAGAAGAACACTTCCTACGTCTCTGCACTCATCTGCCCTTGCCACGAGGCTGCAAAGCGCCGGTCGCGTCGCTTTCCGCAGAACTTATACCGATGCGCCGCCTCGTCCGAAGCCCGGCAGACTGCGCAGGGCCTTGAAATGGACATGGCGCTTCACCTACGTCTCCGTCGGCGCCCTTGTGGGCTACTCTTTCTACGTCATGTATCAAGACCGTTACCCCGATCCGCAAGCCGAACCCGACCCTAGCAAGAAGACATTGGTGATACTTGGTGAGCAATGGCGTCCCTTTCTCGTGCGCTCGTCTACTGAACGATTCTTGCCCCAGGCACCGGCTGGGGCTCCGTCGCTCTTCTCAAGAAGCTCGACACCGCAAACTACAATGTCGTCGTCGTCTCGCCTCGAAACTACTTCCTCTTTACTCCCCTGCTCCCCTCGTGCACCACGGGCACCATCGAACACCGGTCCATCATGGAACCCGTCCGTACAATTCTGCGTCGTAAGCGGGCTGCCGTCAAGTTTTACGAGGCAGAGGCTTCGTCCATCGACACCGACCGCAAGGTCGTCAAGATTGTTGACAACTCGGAGATCAAGGGTGCCACGTCAGAGACGGAGATCCCCTACGACATGCTCGTCATCGGCGTCGGTGCCGAGAACGCCACCTTTGGAATCCCGGGCGTTCGCGAGAACAGCTGCTTCTTGAAGGAGATTGGCGATGCCCAGCAGATTCGCAAGAAGATCATGGACTGTGTCGAGACGGCCGCTTTCAAGGGTCAGACTCCGGAAGAGGTCGACCGTCTGATGCATATGGTGGTTGTTGGCGGCGGCCCCACGGGCGTCGAGTTTGCCGGCGAGCTGCGCGATTTTTTCGAGGAAGACATCAAGAAACTGGTGCCGGAAATCAGCCCTCGCTTCAAAGTCACGCTGATCGAAGCTTTGCCCAACGTACTGCCATCCTTCTCCAAGCAGCTGATCGATTACACGGAAAACACGCTCCGCGAGGAGAAAATCGACATCAAGACCAAGACCATGGTCAAGAAGGTCAGCGACAAGACGGTTGAGGCCGACATCACGGGTCCCGATGGCAGCAAAAAACGCGTCGTCATCCCCTACGGTCTGCTTGTCTGGGCCACCGGTAATGCGGTAAGGCCCATCGTCAAGGACCTCATGGCGCGCATTCCGGCCCAGGCCGACTCCCGTCGTGGTCTCGCCGTCAACGAGTACCTGGTCGTCCAGGGCGCCCGCGATATCTGGGCCATTGGCGACTGCGCCGTTGCCGGATATGCGCCCACTGCTCAAGTCGCCTCTCAGGAGGGCAACTTCCTCGGCCGACTGTTCAACAACATGGCCAAGACGGAGGCTCACGAGTCTCGCATCCGCGAGCTGAGCAGCAGGCTGAATCTCGAAGCCGGCAACTCGGCTCAGGCGGCGGAGGAGATTGAATCTCTCGAGCGGCAGCTGCGCAAGATCAAGGATATCAAGCCCTTCCGGTACAGCCACCAGGGAAGCTTGGCGTACATCGGTAGCGAAAAGGCCGTCGCCGACGTGAGCTGGTGGAACGGCAACCTGGCGACAGGTGGCAGCATGACGTATCTGTTCTGGAGGAGTGCCTATCTCTCCATGTGCTTCAGCAGTGAGTCATTTTTCCCTTCTTCGTTCTCTGCCCGACTCAGCTGACTATCTGTCGCAGCCCGGAACAGAGTTTTGGTGCTGGTGGACTGGCTGAAATCCAAGGCTTTCGGCCGCGATGTGTCGCGTGAGTAATATAAAAAGTAAAGAGGTCGTTGTTGCAGCGGCATCAGGTCTTGATGCACTCTCATCTCTGTAATTTGGAGTGTTGGAGCAAGGCTATACGGCCATAGATAGACATGGACAGGGCTAGCATGGTTGGGACTGATAGACGATCTGGGGGTCGATCACGTTTATTTAGACAGACCGTGTGTCATGTATTTGATTCGACCTTGTCGGCATTTAGACTGGGTGGTAGGCGGCAGCCTGCTGTCTACCAACCTGTATTTCATGTAATAGATGGATAGGGAGAAATATAGGTGTATACTGGACGCATGAGTATATACATACAGGGCGAAGTCAGATGCTCTCGACTAGAAAGCATATGTCTTCATCTATGGCCTCATATTCCTGAGTCTTGACAGTAGGGTGTGAATCGTGGTCCAGAGGTGACTTGTCAGCTGTCACCACTCACAGTCACAGGAGAAAGCATATCCAGATGACCGGTGTGTAAGGAATGGGGAATAAGAACACTTGCCCACCAGACTTCTTCTGGATGCGTATATATGCGTCCGTACAGCCGGCCACCTGTATTAGTAAATACATCTACGGATACGCTTCATCATTTGTAGACGAAAAGATACCCATAGCGATATATGCTTGTAGGCCGCAGGGTAAGGATTGAATATGAGGGTGTCATAACGCCGCCTCCGGGTCGGTTTCTAGGACCGTCACGAACAAGGCTCCACGGAGGAGAAGCTTATTAGTCTATTATTACGATGAGTCGCGACCTTGAACTCTCCTCGGGAAGAAGCCTCACACCGAGTCGTCGTTCGGTATAGACAGACTTTTATAAGTAATCTGGAGCCCGTGACCTGGGGGGCGGCGTTGGAATACTGAGGCGAGAAAACGACTTTCTTACGAGGTAACGGGGAATTCGTTTTCTTACGTGAGAAGGTGTCCACATCTATCCTATCCACCAATGAACATCAACACTTCCCTACCGCCATTTAGTAGCGAGATGGAATAACGTCTCTACAGGAAGCCACGGCTAATCGACGGGGCAGCGAGTGGAGCCTGAGAGGAAGGGGAAAAAAAAATCAACAGATTAACCGACCCGGCAGCCAGACCTTCTTTTTTTTTTTTTTCACTCCTCGGCATTCCCACAACTCCATCCCCTTTCCGCACCACCACGAAGGCCCTCTTGCCTGCACTCCTTTTCATCGTCCCGCAGAGGCATCTTCCGTGGATTCAAGTTTGATTCGGCGACGTTCATTTCTTCTTTGTCTCCTAACTTCCTGTCACTGCGAAGGCCATCTGCTGGGGGCGACGCGGCTCATTGAGAAAATGTCAAACTACGGCTACGGAGGAGGTGGCCAGGGCGGTTACGGCCGCGACCGAAGCGATCGTGATCGCGCCCCCTACGGTGGCGGCGGCTACGGTGGAGGGTTTGTACCCCCGTTTCCTCCCCCCTTCGCGTTCCCTTTTCCGCGATTGCCTTTCCCTTCGCTCGCGTCCGCCGCAGGCACCACCTTTGTGGCAAGCGGCGGATACGCTTCGACCTACCGCAACCCGCGTCCTATGGCTTCGCCGCACATCGCTCATGGGAACAATGCATCTGACTATCATAGAAATGGCAACGGCTACGGCGGTGGCGGTTACGGTGGTGGCGGTTACGGCGGAGGTGGCGGCGGTGATCGCATGAGCGGCCTTGGTGCTGGACTTCAGAAGCAGAACTGGGGTCCGTATACCCTGACAGCTGCCCCCCACCCCCTTCGTTGGAAATATGCTAACCGTCATCTGTAGATCTCTCAAGCCTTCCCAAGTTCGAAAAGTCTTTCTACAAGGAGAGCCCCGAGGTCACCAACCGATCCCCGGCCGAGGTGGAGGCCTTCCGTCGCAAGCATCAGATGACGATTGCTGGCCGCGATGTGCCCAAGCCCGTCGAGACTTTCGACGAGGCCGGCTTCCCTCGCTACGTTATGGACGAGGTCAAGGCCCAGGGATTTCCTGCGCCGACTGCCATCCAGTCCCAGGGCTGGCCCATGGCTCTCACTGGCCGCGACGTCGTCGGCATCGCGGAGACGGGCTCTGGAAAGACGCTGACGTATTGCCTTCCGGCCATCGTTCACATCAACGCTCAGCCGCTTCTTGCCCCCGGCGACGGCCCGATCGTTCTTGTCCTCGCCCCCACCCGCGAGCTTGCCGTCCAGATTCAGCAGGAGATTACCAAGTTTGGACGTTCGTCACGCATTCGAAATACTTGCGTCTATGGAGGTGTTCCCAAGGGGCCCCAGATCCGAGACCTTTCACGAGGCGTCGAGGTCTGCATTGCCACACCGGGACGGCTGATTGATATGCTCGAAGCCGGCAAGACCAACCTTCGTCGAGTGACCTACCTTGTCCTCGACGAGGCTGATCGAATGCTGGACATGGGATTCGAGCCTCAGATCCGAAAGATCATCGAGCAAATCCGACCGGACCGTCAGACGCTCATGTGGTCTGCCACCTGGCCCAAAGAAGTTCGGGCTCTTGCGGGCGATTTCCTCAACGACTTCATCCAGGTCAACATCGGTTCCATGGACTTGTCGGCCAATCACAGAATCACCCAGATCGTCGAGGTGGTCAACGACATGGATAAGCGGGACCGCATGATCAAGCATCTGGAGAAAGTCATGGACAACAAGGATAACAAAGTTCTGATCTTTGTCGGCACCAAGCGTGTTGCTGATGACATTACTCGGTTTCTTCGTCAGGACGGATGGCCGGCACTCTGTGAGTCCTCACCTGCCCCTCTCCTTCTTCTGCAGGTGAAAACAAGTCTGACAAATGTCCATGAAGCCATCCACGGAGACAAGCAGCAGAACGAGCGTGACTGGGTTCTCGACCAGTTCAAGTGCGGCAAAAGTCCCATCATGGTGGCCACAGACGTGGCATCCCGCGGTATTGGTTAGTAAAGAAGAGAAATCTATCCCCCCCCCCTTTCCCTTCCTATTCCTTCCCCTTCTCTGCTCTCTCGTCATCCCCATGGCCGCTTCTGGCGACAAAAGTTCTTGCTACACTTTACTCTTGTGTCTAGGGGCTATCATACTCGTGCGAAACTTGCCTGACGTATTCGTCTCATCGCGGTTCTCGGCCTTCGGAGTCTTGGTTCGCTGTCGCCTGTCATGGTCGCCTATCCGCTCTAGTACCGGTTCGTCTACCGCGGTACTTTTGTGGAGGCCGGCGTCCTTAGACCAGATCAAGGTGTCTCCCAAGGCTTCTTGGACCCGAGGACTCGGATGGCCGCTCTCCGCCAGGATGGATGGCATTTATCGCACTTGGATTGCCCCAGCCTTCCAAGAAGTGAAGCTTCACGGATGGCTTATATTATACAATAGCCGTCTCTTGGCACTCTCGCGTCCTCAGAGACGCCACCGCTTGTTCTTTCGTCTGCTAACGATTTTCTCTATAAAGATGTCCGCAATATCACTCACGTGTTGAACTACGACTACCCCAACAACTCGGAAGACTATATCCACCGCATCGGTCGCACTGGTCGCGCCGGGGCCAAAGGAACGGCCATTACCTTTTTCACCACTGATAGTGAGTCACTCACTCCCCTCCCTGGCGAAACTCGAGCAAGAGCTGACAGGCGGGACTAGATCAGAAACAGGCACGTGACCTCGTCAACGTCCTCCAGGAGGCGAAGCAGCAGATCGACCCCAGACTGGCGGAGATGGCGCGCTTCGGTGGAGGCGGCGGCGGTCGCGGCTGGGGCTACGGTCGTGGTCGCGGCGGCGGCGGAGGCGGCGGCGGAGGCGGTAGAGGTAAGTTCTGCCGTTTGACGTGAAGGAGGAGTTGGTCCTTGCTGACGCCGCGGGTTGCAGCCAATGCCAATAATATGCCGCTGGGCAGCCGACGTTGGTAAGAATTCGCGCTTGCGGACCGATGACGAGGAATCGTAGCAAAACATAGGTCACCCATGCACCGGCGTTTGGTAGAGGATCAGGACCGGCATTGTTTTTCGACTAGACTGTCGGGGAGGGGCGAGGGAGCAAGGAGAAAAGCGTGTCCCGTATGAGTTGCACCACGAGGGGGGCGAGCGAAGCCTTCTGAAGAGGTGCAGCATTGGGGCTGCGCGTGCTAAATTTGTGACGGTAGTTTATTTTTCCTTGACTTGCTCTCCCCCGGGCAAGACGTTAGGCAGTAGAAATTGACGAGACATAGGCTGATTGATGATGGCTAGGTAGCCAGGCATCTGGATCTGATGTTTGAATATGCGGTACGGAGTAGTTTGTACGCATAGGTACTTACGTATATATGTACATATTGCATTTGATGTGTTTGAAAGGATGAATGTGCCTTTGTAGGTGTGGAAGAAGTTGACAAACCAATTACAATAGAGATCTTCAGCAATATGTGGTTTATTTGAGATGCAGCTCGTATTTGAGGGCGTGTTGAACTTGAGGTTGAGAGGCGGTAGGTACTACCGTACTAAGTAGCAATAAAGGAGTGCTGATGTGCGTCACGTGAGGTAGCCGCCACGGCGTCCGAGGGTGTCGAGCAGAACGGTAGGATGGGGGAGAAGAAGGATGGAGGGAGAAAGAGAGAGAGAGGGAGAGGGAGAGGGAGGGAAAGAGATGGTGTGAGGGCATAAGGGGACAACTCGGCGGTAGTAGCCGCTTTTGGGTGGAAGGGGATGCTATGAAGTTTGTGCTGATGTTGATGTTGTTATCGTGCGGTGAGTTCCGGCTGGAAAGGGGGGGGGGGGGGGGGGTAAGAAAGGAAAGAAAGGAGGGCTACACCTCACGAAGGAAGCTACCTACCTAGGTACGCGGTGTACGGATATAAGGAGCACGAACGATGGATGGGTCGATTTTCAAAGAAAGAAAGAAAGAATAGTAAAGGGCAATGGAAAAGTCAGTACGGAAAGATGGAGAGAAGAGGTCATTTGTGATGATGGGATATGCGGATGTACGATTTACTCGGAATTAAAGAAGAACAAGACGAAGAATAGGAGTAAGAGGAAGAAGAATATCTCTTTTTTTTCCCCTCTCTACACCGAGGACGGGGTTGAGAGGGGGTGATGGTGATGGTGATGATGATGATGGTGGTGGTGGTGTTCCCCCACTCCCTCTCCCAATCTCGCCTCCCTTATTGGTTTTTTGCCACCTTTTGACTTTGTGGGGGCTTATGTATGTATGTCTTTTTTTTTATTCATCCTTCTCTCTGTTCTTTTTTGTTTCTTTCTCACGTGGGAAGAGTGTGTAAAGTTGCGGGTAAGAGTGGAGGTTGATATCCAGAGATCGTGGGAGGAAGAGGAGAGGAGAATGGAGACGGAGAAAGAGAACGGAGCAGAGGGAGATGGGACAGGGAGAGAGAGAGGGACGGAGAGAGTGAATCATCGACTTTGCTATCTTACCAATGATATCGGTATCCGTATGGATTACTGCATCGTGTGCATTGTCATGTCATGTCATGTACGAAAGTGTATTCGTGCTTTATCCCACTTGTGAAATAACACCTTTGTTTTTTTTTCCTTCTCTCGAGGACGGTGGAAACAAGCAAAGAAGAAAAAAGAAACCTTGGCTCTTTCTCTATCTCTCTCTATCTCGGTCTACCAAAAACGAGATGAGAAAAAAAAGATAGGAAAGGGGGTGAAGGTAGTACGGGATCAGAGTGAATGTACGGATATACATGTACGTGGAGAAGAAGCACATGAGTCCGAGAGAGGAGGAGGGGGGGGAGGGATGGGCGGCTTTAGCGGCTTGTGAAGAGGCCCGACGGAGCCGGGGGGGGGGGGAGATGGATGGATGGATGGATGGATGGATGGATGGCGCGGTTTTGGGGGAGGGGGGGTTTGGAGGGATCACAGAGGTACGGACTTACGTACGTTGTACATACTACGTATCCGTAGAAGGATACGGAGTACGGCTTAAGAAGAGAAGAGAGAAGGGATTCTGGTTTAGAGGATGGGAGTTGAAGATGAGGAGTTGACAAAGAGCTTGTTTCGACTTCATCTTGATCTCGACAAGGAAGAAACGACAACCAACTCTCGTGTAACCTGGAGAGAGAGAAGCAACCTCACAATAGATATCTGTATGTATCCGTACGTCCCTGCTGGCAACCGGGTCGGTGAGCAAAAAGCCCCAAAGGCCCGAGGGACAAAAAGGAAAAAAGAAATACGGGGTGAGAGTGAAAGGACGGGGGGGGAACGGCAGCATCATCAACCACTTGGCTCCATTTCCAATGCAGACCCCCCCCCCCCCTTTTCACTCTTCTCATCACCAATCTTCTAAAGACGCAAGTGCAAAGGGTCTGGATCCCCGGACGAGCAGACGTGGTTAACCACCCCCTCTCCCTCCCCTCTTTGATAGCATGCATCTTTTTTTCTTTGCCGAGAGAATTTCAAAGTATGTACGGATACTTTATCCTTACACGTACACCCTCTGTTTTCCTTTACTGCTTTCCTCTATCTCCCCCTCCTCTCTCGCTCCCCGTCACATGGGACCTTGGTTAGGTAGGTAGGTAGGTAGGCATTCGTATTCGTCAGGGGTGGTGGGGGCGTTGGAAAAGGATGATGATGAGTGAGGAGACCAAGGCGGGCTGACATGGGAAAGAGAGAGAGAGAAGGGGAGGGGAGGGAGCGGGGAGGTATGTTTTCAAATCAATCGAGCGTTCATCTGATCCCCTTTGTTTTTTTTTTCCCTATTCGTACGGATACTTGTTGAGGCATCGTCACCATCACGGGGTCTGACCCTGACCTCTCCTCTCTCCGGTGAAAGAAAAGAAGGGGGTGTGAGAAAGGGGGGGGGGGGGTTAAGCTAGAGAAAAGGCGAAGAGCAACTCTGTAAGAGAGAGAGAGAGAAAGAGAAAGCAAGGAAGAAAAAAAAGAAAGAAAGAAGAGCAAGCAAGCAAGCAGAGAGAGGTCAGAGGTTAGATCGGTCCTATCAGAGGGAGGGAAGAGAGAGAAGGCAGGCAGTTAGTTCTTGGGGGATGATGAGAAGACTTTTGCAATCGTCATTGATTATCCCAGTTTGCTTTTCTTTTCTCTCTTTCTCTCGCTTCTCTCTCTCTCTCTCTCTCTCTCTCTCTCTCTCTGTGTGTGTGTGTGTGTGTGTGTCTCTGTCTCTAGGTATCTGTCTGTCTTTGACCACCCACCCCCTCCTGGCCTCTCCTCGTCCTCGTCCTCCTTCCTCTGCAGTATCGAGATTTGTCTTCACCGTCCTTTGTAATCTGCATATCGAGATTTGAATGGTCCAGCTTCTCTCTCTATCTCTCCCTGCCTCTTCTCTTTCTTCTTTCTTCTCTCTCTCTCTTTCTTCCCTCTTTCCCTCTCCGTGCACGTATTCGTACACACAGACACGCAGATAGGTAGGCACCCTCTCATCTTCACACTCACATCTTCTTCCACCAGCACACACAGCCTCCCTCTCCATCTTTCTCTCTCTCTCTCTCTCTCTCGCCCTGCACCGCCCCTCCCCCCCCCCCCCCCCCCCCCCCCCCCCCCCCCCCCCCCCCCCCCCCCCCCCCCCCCCCCCCCCCCCCCCCCCCCCCCCCCCCCCCCCCCCCCGGCCATGCCGAGCCAGGATGCCCAACAAGATCAGCAGCTAGCCACTAGCACCAGGCTAGCTAGCGGAAGAGGAGGACGATCCCAAGCAAGGCCTTGCGTCCGTCCACCGGATACTAAGTTAAGTGATTCATCCCGATGGCTGCGGAGGAGAGTCAGACTCAACCATCAAGGGAAATGAGATCGTTGAGAGTGATAAAAAATTCTGCCATTGTACGGATATCCTTGGCCTTTTTCTCTTCTCCATCGACTCATCCCCGGTCTTTCCCCTTCTGTAACCCCCTCGTCTTGGAGGGAAAACAGCTTCGGGTATTTATCATGTAGTAGAGCATGGGAAGGAAGGGGGTTGTTTTGGCCGGGTAATGAAGTGAAATGATTGAGGAGCAGCAGCAGCAGCAGCAGCAGCAGCAGCAACAGATCTGGGTAGAAAATATCCGTAGAAACCAGGCATTTTTTGATCAACAGAACTCACTCGCCCTCAGCAAACACCCCCCCCCCCTTTTCCCCTTCTCCACGCCCCCCCTTCTCACACATCGTTTGAAAAAAAAAAAATCCGACGGCCGCGGCCATTTGCTTGTTCCCGATAGGTTTTTTTTTTCTTCCCTCTCTCTCTTTTGTCTCGCAACCAGCGAGCAAGCAAGCAAGCAAGCAGGCAAGCAGCTCATTCATTCCTTGCTTTGCCCCCCCTTCTCCGAGCCAGTAGTTCCGCATGCTGCAGCCGGGGAAGGGGGAGGGGAGGGGTGTGTCAGACGGTGTATGAATTGCGACAATTTTCTGATCTTCCTTTCTCCCTTGGAAATATATACACCCTTTCAACCCCTTCATGCACCCCCCCTTTCCCTCACTCACTCACTCATCCTTTCTTCTGCCTCATTCTCTGGGTGTCCAAGGAAGAAAGAAAGAAAGAAAGAGAGAGAAAAAAAGCATTCCCGCTGCGGCTCTTTGCCTCTTGAAGGAAAGCGGGAGACGATCCAGATCGACGGGGGGGGCTCATACGTACATACCTACATACTCCGTAAAGTCCGTCCTTCTCAGGTATCATGTGTGCCAAACCTTGAGAGGCCTTGGCTTGTGAATCGGTATGCACCTACGGATGTACATACGGATACATGATTCTAGCAGCTATGGGAGGGGAGGGGGGGTCTGCATTTATGAATGATCGTAAACGTCTGTCTATCAAAGGGGCTTCTTCCGGAGGAAAAAAAAATGCCTTGAAAAGATGTTGTTCTATTTATGTTATTTTATGCTGAAGCCTGTCTATGGTTTATGTTTAGTAGCTACCCTTACCCTTACCACGTGTGAATCTCAGTCTCTAGGTATCCGTATTGAGTTGAGAGAAAGACGGCTTCGGGAAAAGGGCCCCCCCCCCCTCTGTATCCGTACCCTCAGTGTCAGTCGTTTACTGGTAGGTAGCAGCAAAATGCAACCCACGCGAGGACCAGGACATGTGCTTCCCTTGTTCTTGTTGCCACGACGCACGCTGCTGTCAGCAATGGCCGGCCCTACATGCCTTAGTAGAGGCTAGAGGACCAACCAGTCTAACTATCCGTACCACGATCCTGACTTAGCGCTGGTTACCTACCTACCTACCATGTTTCTTTGCTTTCTTTCTTCAGGATTGGGAAATGGGGCCCGTCTCGTCTGCTTGCGTTAAACGTCTTTTCTTTCTTTCTTTCTTTCTTATTGATAACGCTTTCCTTAAACTTTCCTTTACTGCCTTTTCTCTATCATATTCATAGCTGGATGATAAGATGACATGTGATTTCCTTACTCCTTGTTCTTCTTGATTCTTCTCACGGCTATCCGGTCTGGTATAAAGGGCAAAGAGGGGAAATAACCAGGAGTTCGTGCGTGCACATGGCAACTCCAAAGGGAAATAAACAGTTCAGACTCTGTCTCGGCCATAGTTATCCGTTCAAAAAGAAACCCCCCCCTTTTTCTCTCAGCTGTTCTGTTTGTATCCGTATCCATACTCAACACAATAACAGAAGCTGGCGAGTTTTCTTTTACATATCTAGCCTCACCGCGTTTAAAACCCAGGCGTTAGTCAAGGCTACTAGATACCAGGTAAGAAGAAGAAGAAGAGCCTGCCACGTTCCTAGATGCGGCCGCCGGCCTGGGCACCCTAACCCAATCGACAATTCTTACCTTGCCGACGGAAGAGAGAGAGATCTGGGGTCGGCATTTCCATAGCTTCTTCTTATGGCGCATTAGCGGCTTCATTTTTTATTTTATAAATTATTTTTTTTATTCTTTCTTCTTCGCTTGCTTAGAGGTTTGTTGGGATGAGAATTGGTTCCGTCGATATTGCTTCCTCTCTGTGTTTTGAACATGCCATGCTGTCCACGTTCAAATCCGACCCGCATATCCGTACATACATACCTCCCCTACAAAGTTTGCTTTAGTTTACTGAGTCGAATCGACTTGAGTTGCCGATATGTAGCTTGGTTTCGTTTCGAAAACAACAGATAGATAGATAGGAAGTTTCGAGCATCATCTTTTGCTATGGCAAATCTTCTTATATCAGAGACGTTGAAGTTGAAAAAAAAAACTGTCACATGTCGGTGATGTGTAATCCTAATAAGGCAGGGCAGGGCAGGGCAGGGCAGGGGGGGAACAACGAAACGATCTTTGTACAACCCAACGCCCCAACCCGGTTGTCCCTGACGTAAACAGATCATAACCGCTGTGGCGGGACGAGACTAAAAAGTTTATTGTCCGTGCGACTTTGACCTTGTCAGGGAGAGAGAGAGACCTAGAGAGATAGAGAGAGAGGGGCTCCCGCTTCAGGCTGTGTGTGTGTGTGTGTGTGTGTGTGTTTAAACGTGGATAGACTTATTATGTGGGGTTGCGATGACATCCATTCGATCTGTGAGCCCCTTTATAGAGACACACCCCCCCTCCCCCTCTCCCCTTTCTATGGATACAAGTTCTTATCGTCTTGTCTTGTCTGACTCGGCCGTGGCCAGTCAGTCTACGGATATCCGTTTCCATACTTACTACGGATAGGTAGTCAGCCTATTGCCAAGGGGGGGAAGACGGCGGATGGCAGTGTTACTCTTTCATTCATTCAGCCTTGACAAATGTCAGTTGGAAACTGGTGGAGGAGGGGGGTGAATCGTGAAAGTATTACTATTTACCGTAGGGATACTATCTACATCTATACTGTATGCTATCCATCTATCATCAATCTATCCGTATTCCGTATCTACCTACCTACCCGGTGATTTCTCAAGTTGCATCGATAGATTATTCGATCTAGGAATCTAAGAAGTATCCATCTCCATCCGTAGTACTCATTAGATGTAGGTATCTGTATGTACATATGTCTCTGGAGGAAGAAAAAAAGAAAGCCAGAAGCAATCGGTAGATACAAGCCACGTAGGTACGAATACTTATCCGTACCCAGCAACTCCCTCTCCCTCTCCCTCTCTCTCTCCTTTCACTCGCATCACCGATAGAACCCTCAGTGTGTGACGGCATCTCTTTCTGTTTAGATGATCTTTGCCACACCACACACACACACCCCACCCCCTTCTTCGGATGGGAGTCGAGACCAAATCCAGCCTCTTCCGGTGGCGGTCTCGTGCGCCCGTTGGAAAAGGGTGTTTTCTTTCGTCTCTTTCAGGGTCTTGTTGAATCACTTTTGCTAACAAGTTCAGAAGGGGGGGGGGGGGGAGTTAACCATTGGATTGCCTCGGATTCACGCGCGCCACATTACCCATACGCAGGGTGGTGCACTGTACATGTATGATATAGTAGGTAGCATGTGTGTGTGTATGCACGAATATGTTATCCAGTGAGTGCAGCTCGGAAACAAGTGACGTAGCTTGGATCTCATAGCAAGTATACGGATATCCATAGGAATATTCGAGTTTCTTCATGTTCCGTCCGCTTCCATACATGGTCCGTTGGTTCCTCCGACAGACAAGACAAGACAAAATGATGCTAACAGCGAAAAACCCCGGCAACGATTATGAGAAATACCCTACACCACGACGACGTTTGCGGCTCAGCCAGCTTCTCCTCTTCTTAACTGCCGTCCTATCAAAGGCAACGGGGGAAAAAAAAAACACACAGCGGGAGACCCGGGGGAAGAAGACAAGAATATGCATGTATGTATCACACACATAATATTAATCAATCAACCGACGTGGCACGGCACCACTGCACTTGAAGCGGGCGTCATCACGGGCATGAAGGAACGAATATGGGTGGCCGCATCGGCGAACTGGACACGTGAGGTGGTATTCGTAGACCTCAGAATAATGGTTGCATGAAAGCCGCCCAAACAACGTGGATTGTTCTCTCTCTCTCTCCCTCTCTCTCTCCCCCCCTCTCTCTTTCGAGTTCTTCACTTTAGGTGTATGTTGTATATATTATCTACGGATACAACGCGACGGTTGTGACCTTTTCTGGACCAGGTTGAGAAGCATCAAGTTGAAGTATGTACATACATAAGTATGTGTGTAAGTGCGAAAGCTGTCGTGTAAGTTGTTGGCAACTCAACTACGATAGTCGCACGTACTGACTTATCCCGACTCATACTCATACCTATTTACACCTTCATCATTCATCATCACAAATCTCCGTCAGAAGAGTGTTTCTCCCCCATCATCGTGAAGCGACGACCACATCTCCCAATCATCAGTTTTTGCCAGTGACCAAAAATCCCTCTGTTCAGGGTCCCCCTTTTTTTTTTTCACCACCCCCCCCTTTCCCACGTGTCGTTACCGGGAACAGGATTTGCCGAGGCTTTTTTTTTTTCTTTCCCCTGTCTGTCTGTCATGAACTCTTAAGCTATCGGCCTGCTTTTCTCTCTATTGCTCTCGCCTTCTCTTTTTTTCTCTTGATCCTTTCTTGTCTATCGTGCTGTCTCTCTTTCTCGTCCAGATCGTGGCTGTGCTTTTATTTGAGATGCGAGGTCAGTATCCGTAGGCCCTGGACTTATACATAAGTTGTATGTAGCCTGTAGGTGTGCAACGTGCTTACATACTACTACTACTGCTACTACTACTACTACTACGTGTTCGCGCCAAAGTTCCGCAGCCTCGGCGCCTTCTGCGACATGGCGCTGGCCGTCGGCCCAGGCGGTCGGGAGGTGGTTCCCCGTATTCGGTACATGCCTCCCTAGGTTTATCTCTCTAAACTCCTTTCTTCTCTTCTCCAGCAGGAGGCTTATTGTATGTACTACGCCCTACGGGGCTACGAGATGCAGTTATGGATACGGGCCCAGGTACTATCCGTAATCAAGTCAAGCTCGAGAGCTTACTGGTAGCTTACATAGTACTAGTCGCTAGGGGAATCCATAGGGCTGAGGCGATAAAATAGTACCCAGGTAGGCGAGCATCTCTAAAATATCAGGTAAGAAAAGTAAAGCAACCAACACCATCTATTGTACATACTCCGTAGAAGAGAGAGAAGGAAAAAAAAAGGAGAGGTCGGATGAGCATCCATCGACGGGATTTCCGCGACTCGCACACGCGGGATACGAACCGCGCCGTGGCAGGGAGGGTCTTGGATGCCGTGTTCAGCTGGCGAAGATGATGTTGTATGTATGAATGTGTCCGTCATGGTTGATAGATCAGTACGAGTCATTGTCAGCCGACTGACACGGTGAGAAGAGGTAGTTGTCTATCTGATTCCACCGAACTCAATGCGATTCTGCCAAGGCAATATGTACATATGCGGTACTTGGATCTACAGATTAGGAGGATGCTGTGCGCGGTCACGTCGCATGCATCAAGAGTATGTGTGTGTGTGTGTGTGTGTGTATGTACGAAACAGCATTGATGAAGGGCTAGGCAAGGTAACAATGCATGTGGGCTCCGGGGAAAAAGGGGGGGGGGGTGAAGGGTTTCTATGCTGCGATCGATCCACATTGAAACGAGGCCAATCATTACCAAGTTGCCAAGTTTTTTTCTTTCTCTCTAAAAAATGTTCTTTATTATATGTTGCAGCAAGAAAGCAAGCAAGCAGCTCGTCTTGGCGAAGTGACGATAATAAACCTACGCGCATACATATATGCATATTCGTACATCCATCCATACATAGGTAGTATGCACTATTCACCTCTTCTTCTTCCTCCTCGCCCGTCTGCCTGCCTGCCTGCCAGTTCTATCCGTACTAGATAGCATCCATCTACAAAACTTATAAGCCCGCCGCGGGCCGGAAAGACGGGCTTTCGGGGCTGATCCCTGTCGAGCTAGCTAGCCGGATTTTCTTCTTCTTCTTTCTTCTTTTTCTTTTCCCATGTACTGTCGACCGCACGCCGTCGTCAGCAGCGAACAGCCGGCGACGACCGGATGACCGGCTCAAGACCTCGGGCCGCCCTTCCATGTTGGACTACCTACCTACCTGTCCACCGACTCGTGGACGGACGGCGGCTAACGCGTACTACCTATCCGTTACTTTTTTTTTTCTTTCTTTCTTTCAATATGCTTCGACTTCTTCGGTGCCCCCCTCATCCCCGTACCCGTCCCCGCTTCTCTTAAGGGCGAGCCGGCTCTTTAGCTTGCACTTACACGACACACACACACCACCACCACCACCACCGCCGCCGCCCCATTCCGGCATGACTTATTCGCCCGTCTTGGGTCGCCGAGTTTAAGAAGAAAAAAAAGAAAGAAAGGGGGAGGGTATGGAAGTTCTTGGCGGGCAAGAATCAAGAAGAGAGAGACAGAGAGAGAAAATCACGCTAGAAGTCGAAAAAAAGCCAGGCTTGGCGCGCGGAGAATTAAACCAAACAAGACTGCCGTGGCGCCCGGGGGAGGGGAATGAGGGAGAGGAAACTAGCAGGCGAGCGAGCCTAAATCTCAAACTAACATCGATATGGAGCGCGAACCGCTTGGTCGGATTCCGGCAATGTGTCAAACACAACATATGGCGTACATACAATATACATACATCATCCTACGGATACACGCTACGGATACATTCATTCTTCATACGGATACTCTATCCGGGTAGGCAGACACATTTTGTGTAGTATGTTTGTATCCGTATGTAGGCATGCATGTACGTATATCTCCATACACACAAACACTTGCAGGCACAAACATGATACAGTCAAAATAACGTCGGCGATCCAGGCGGACCCCCCCCCCCCCCCTATCTAAAACGTATCATGACACTAGTCATGCCACGGCAACTCGTTTGATCTTCCAACCTTGATTGTTTCGTCTTATGACGAAGCTGCGGGTAATCATCTATGCCATGTGTGTTTCTCTCGGTTTTTTCCCCCATCCCCCTTTCACCTTTCAAGAAACTCAAAGATACGGGGAGGATGACGGGAAGCTACCCACGCCGGACAGCTGCCGCGAAAGGAGTTCAAAAATGACTAGGAAAGATGAGGATTATGATTAGGAACAGAACAGGGACTTAGGAACACATATGTATTTACATACATATATACGCCTATTCCTACATCATATAATCGCAGTCTGCTTGTGTGTGTATCCGGAGACGAGTTTCTATCGTGCATCTATTTGCCCATCTGCTGTACATATGTACATATGTACGCACGGATACGCTGCTGGTACATGACGTGAGTCCCCAAGCTCACGAATGCAAGAAGTGGATATCGCTCTCTTCGGAATGAAATCCCACGTGAAGTTTCTTGCATTCCAGCCCCGTCACGGCAGAGATGGCGAGCAGGACGGTAGAAGCCGCATGTGGACGAGCTTTTTTGTCGCAACTCTCTGCAATCGGAACGCATAAATTGATGGATGGATGGATGCACACATGTCCCTATTACATTGTAGGTATTCGAGTGTGCATGTATGTATGATTATTAATTTGTCCCGTATCGTTGGTCTTTCTGCTCCCGGCGGATGTCCGTATTATATCTATCGTATTGCTCTTATGTATAACGATTTCAGCCTCCGGTCGAACACGTTTTTTCTGTAGGTTAGGCTGCTTAGGAGGAGTGAATAGAGTGAGTAGAAGGGGGTACGGACCGGACCCGGCCCCTCGGGCTCTCTGTGTGAGTGTGAATGCGTGGTGTGTGTGTACATACATACATACTGTACGCGCGCCTCTCAGTCTCTATACTAGTCTCTGGTGCCCGAGGGGTTGAGGCTACGGCCTCGCGTGGGCGCCGAACTCTACGATCCCACGCTGTTTATCCAAAGTTAGTGTCAATCTTTTCTTTCTTTATTTTATTGTTTTCTTCCCTTCCTCGTGGTTTAGGAAAAGGGGGGGGAAGCGCCTGTCTGCCTTGGGAATCGTCACCCCTTTGCCATCAGGCAGAACGACGCCCGAGGGTCCTTAGCACCGGCACCAAGGGGCTGCCCTTGGCCGCCTCGGGCAAGGCTAGAGGCGAATCTCAAGCCTCTAAAGTATGAGCTAATATCGAGGGAGTCGCCGTTCGAAACGTAATTACCTAGTACACGCCCATAACGTGGCAAGGAAGACAAAGCTTGTTGTTGGGGTTGATGTTGATGTTGATGTTGACGTTGTTGTTGTTGTTGTTGTTGTTGGGCGACGCCACAAGAGAGAAATAGAGAGAGAGAGAGAGAGAAGGAGATGATTTCTGAAGCCGGCTCCAGAGTTCTGCATGTGACATACATATGTGTATGTATAGTTTAACACAGATGCGCAAAACAGCTGTTCACGACCTTGATATCATCTGTATAAGTGTGATTGTAGGTATACTGATATTCGTATGTATGTATGTACGCATCAGCCACCAAGGTATCCCGTAGAAAGGGCATCTTCTTTTCCCTTGCCTCCTTTGTCATTGTAAATATCTTTGCGCCCTCATTAATTAACCTTAGCTCTGTCTTCTCTGACCTGGCCCCTGGTAAACACCGTCAGTTGAGGCAAGGAAGTAGATGAGAGTATCCCCGTACGGTACGAGGTAGAAGGCAGGCAGGTAGTCGCCGTCATCGTCGCCATGTTCAGAGCGTGAGCACAATACTTGAGATACATGTCAGGCCTTGCCATCACAGTGTGCTTTCTCAGCGAAGATCGTGCGAAGAACTGTGTACTGTCAGCCAGACAGCCAGCAGGGTTCCCATTCGCCTGCTTTGTGGTTTTTCTCTCGTTTCTTTTCCCATTTTTTTTTCTCTCTCTTTCACGTTCTTCTTCTGCTGCCGCTGCTTTTTTCATCATCATCATCATCAACAACATCAGCCTCTTGCACATCCGTCGGTGGCTGTGGCTTGATACGTCTACCACGTCCATATCCATCCACACACATGCACACACACTGATGTACTTACTTACACTCACACACCCCAGGAAAGAAAGAAAAAAAACTCAGAAACAGCAGCACGACAGCCCTGCAGAACGACTCACCAGCGCCGCCCGCCCTCGACTCCCCTCTTGTCTCTCTCTCGCGTGTCCGGTAGCATACAATACATGCCTTCCTAGTATCCGTACCCTTACCTTACTTTCTACCCATCTCAACACACACGCACACGCACACTCACACACATACCTACCTTTCAAGGTGTACCTAGTAGGGAGCTGTCGACGCTACCGCGGAGATAATTCCCCTCAAGCCACCCCCCCCCCCCCCCTCTCTTCCCCCCTCCATCCCCCATACATAATAGCGCCGCTGCGATAAGCGCTTTCCACCACTCCGGACTGGTCCCCCCCTCCCTCTTCTCTCTCTCTTTTCTCTCTCTCTCTCTCTCTCTCCACCCCACGTCTTGTCTCTGGGCCGGAACCGTGCGTTCTTCCTTTTCTGCTCACGGCTCAGCCAGCTTGTGGCCTTGTCCCACTCCCCCTCCTCGCTCTCTCGAGGCATTGTGTGGCCACGCCCCAGGTGCGGAAAACTCACCACCTGCTGCGAAGTCAATCAATTATCATCTTGTTACCCTATCATCTGCCACCAATCCTTTTTTTAATTCTTTTTTTTCTAAATCCTTCAGGGACGTACATTACATACATACTTAATTCGCATCCCACTATCCATCCGTCCGACCTTCGAATGAACGCCAAAGGGAAGAAAAAAAATTTCTCCACAAGCTACTCCTAACCGCTGAAGCTGTCGTTTTTTTTACCTCCCTACTACCTACCTAAGGTCCTACCTACCTGCTCCGCTGGCCAGCCAGCGCCCGCCCGACCACGACAACGGGTCGCGCGCACGCACGCACGCAGCCAAGGGGCGCTCATCGTCGGGAGAGACGCGCTGTCTCTTCCTGCACCCCCCCCCCCCCCCCCCCCCCCCCCCCCCCCCCCCCCCCCCCCCCCCCCCCCCCCCCCCCCCCCCCCCCCCCCCCCCCCCCCCCCCCCCCCCCCCCCCCCCCCCCCCCCCCC
>PDHP01000049.1:0-169794 GCA_003339455.1 Ophiocordyceps camponoti-leonardi (nom. inval.)
ATCGGGAAGGGAAGGATTATATAATATAGTCGCCCTTAGTTATAGGGCTTATAGCCGCCTATTAGGGTACGCTCTCCGTATATAGAGTACGGAGGAGAATTATTACTCTTATATTCTCTTAATCTAGCCCTAAGTATACTATATAATAGTAATTCTACTTCGTTTATAGCGATAACTTTACGATTATTCTAATCGGATAATTAGATAGGCTTCTCGCTAATCCTTATAATTAGATAGGCTTTATACTAATCCTTATAATCGGATAAGCCTATAAGCTAATCCTTATAAAGCTATATACGATAAATTATATAACCCTTTATAATAGTAGTATCGTATCCTCTTAAAACCTATAATACTTTTATAATACTATAGACTATTTATTACGTTCCCCGCCTATTTAATTTACGGAGAACCTAGATAATATCTTAGGTTCTATAGGTATAATAGACTAATTAAGAAGACTCGGTAAGATAATAAGCCTTACTAAGATAAGATATATTATAGCTAAGGACGCTTCCGCCCCCGTAGGAAAGGGGAAGGGACCTATACGGGATAAAGGGGAACCTACTCCCTACGCTAGCTCCCGTATAGGTAAGCCTAGTACTCGCGTAGGGGAGCCTAGCTTATACGCTATAAAAAGGGTAGAAGACGACCCTAAAGATAAAGGAGCCCTAGTTAGAATTATATTACTAAAGCCTATAGGAAAAGTATTAGGTTCTTATCGGAAGTCCGGATTTACTTTTAATAATATTAATACTATAGAATTCGAGTATATATACGAATACTTCTAGAATAACCCTAAATTTCGCCTTATTATTTACTAGTACTTATAATTCCGTAAAATACTTAATAACCGACCTATCGTAAAGGTTTTAAATATTTTTATAATATATAATTTAATCCGGATAAACTCCTATTATTATAATATTTACTAGCTTAAGGTTATATATCCTAGGTCCTATACTAATATACTCTATATTAAAACTATAAGGAAGGATTATTTAAATATAATACCTATAATTTAATCTCGAATAATTAAGTATTCGTATATAGAAGTCTATAAGCCGGATAATATCTTAAGTATAATTATAATTCCGTACGATTAGAACGATTCCGAGGAAATCCTTCCTATAGATTATAAACCTTCTTAAACCCTATCCTAGTACCCTTCGGTATAGCCCTCTATTAAGAAGTATATTACTATTAATAAAAGACCTGCTCGTTTTACTATAGAAGCTATTATCTCCTAACGAATACTATAGGGTAAACGCTATTAGTAGTCTATACCTTTCGATAACTCCGACTCCGAATTTAAGTTAGACTTTACGGAGCCTAAACGTTATCGATAAGACTTTTTAGCTAACCTAACTATCGATAAGGCTTTTAAAGAAGCTATTAATAAAAGGCTTAAAAGAGATAATATTAGTACTTTTTATCCGGACTTTCTAAATCTAAATAGTATAGGTATTATTATTAATAAGGATAAAAAGATTACCTTTATAGATATTAACCTCTTTTACGAATACCTTCGCGTTTATAAGTTAGATAACGCCTATACTCTTTACCTATTTTACCTTTTATTTCTTATAAGTATTACTTTTATATAGTATATAGCCGAGCTAAACTTCGAATAGCGCTAAAAGCTTACCTTTAGTACCTTATATTACTTTACGAGGCGTTTTTAGAAGCGATTCTATTACCCGATTATATAGGTTTAACGAGAACTTTATAGCGTAAAATATACTATTAATATATAAGTTAATAAAACAATATTTTTAATTTATTAGCTATAGTATAAGGTTTCTCTCGCCTAGTAGCTTTATATTACGATTAATAAGGCGATTCTCGAGATTATTTTTCTTCTTATTACTATTAAGATCGCTAAAAAACTCGAGCCTCCGAAGAATCGTATAATCCTAATTTACTAAATCTAAGATATTAAGTCCTATAAAGAGTATATTAATAAGTACCTTAAGTAATATTTTAAGTTTAATAAAATACTTACTATTAAGTCCCTATAGGATAACCGTAAATCTAGTAGTAATCGCGGGGATTAATAACCCTTTTTAGGGGGGGAGAAACGCGAAGAAAAATATAATAACGACTAAGGATATTATTATAATAATAACTAAGGATATTATTATAATAGTAATCGAGGAGGGTATTATAATTATAGGAACTAAAACGTATATAACCGTAATAATTCCCGGTATTATAATAATAATTCCTATTATTATAACTACGTTAACCGCGTTAAAGAGAAGAAAAAGAAGAAGGTATATTTTAAGAATAAATACTAGGTCGATAAACCTAGTACTAGCGAAGGGGAAGATAAGTTATCCGCTTTATCCGCTTTATCCGAGGAGGATACCCTTAAAGAAGACGTAGGATACGCTTTCCTCGTTAAGGCCCGAGAAGGTAACCTTTAAAAAGCCTACTAATATAGTAAGTATAGTCGACGATTTCCTATTATTACTACCCTAGATAAGTATATTACTATAAAGGATTATATTAGCCTAAAGAGAATCTATTAAAAGACTAAATATAGCCCTAAGGCCTACGAGTACTCCTACTATTATTATAAGTTTCCTTTAGGAAATAGCCTATATAAGTACTTATAGAACTCGACTAAGGTAGGCTAGCTTATTTATTAAAAGTAGGGTAAGGCAAAAGCTCCGGAGACTACTAACTCTAAGGTAATTTACGTCCTTAAGCTAATAAAGGCTAGGACTAATATATAAGGAATTAATTCCTACTTATACCTCCGTATTAAGGTATAGGCTATACCCGATAGACCTAGTTTCGAAGTTTATCCTAATATAGGCTATAGGAATCCGCTTATCGACTATAAATTTATTTAGAACTTTAAGTATAAGGTTAAGGAAAGGAAGCCTATACCGATTAAAGGGATTTTAGGAGAGCCTTTTATCTATACGACTTAGGCTACCTTCTCCTTTCTATCCTACGGGTTTAAATCGGATAAATCGCCTATAGGATTCTCTAGGTTTACCGCCTTAGGATAGGTTATTAATAACCTAAGCGCTAGAGCTTTATTAGGTAATACCTTCCTTTAGCCTTATTAAGGAAATATCGATTATAGGATTATAATAATTCGCCTTAGTACCTTAATCGACTTTAAGATCCTATTCTCTATAGATAAGCCTTAGGTTAATATCGTAAGGAAGGTCTAATATCGAAGGAAGGTAATAATCCTAGTAGGTAATATAGTTATAATCCCTATTAAATAAAAAGAAGTTCTATCTAGAAGGTTTTTCTCTTTTTATAGTATTCTACCTAGTATTCTATATACTATCGTCGATTCGAAGACTCTATAGGTAATTATTACTTATAATTAGTTAGATAAGCTACTTATTCTTAATTAGAAGGTTAAGTTAGGATACCTAGAGGAATAAAGGGATTCGGGCTTCCTTATTATCGAGTTTATTCTAATAGGACTTACCCTTTTCTATAATATATAATTAGGGCCTATACTCTCGATAGAGAATAGTATTATATTAGGAGTTAACGTTAACTTAACGCTTTTTAGTATTTAGAATAAAGGTATTACTAGTAATAGGCCTACCGAATCCTTTATCGCTAAGACTCTTTTAATACTATACTTTAACCCCTTATTAATACCGCTCTCTAATACTATCTTCGCCTATATATAGGGTCGGGAGCCTATAATCGCCCCTATAGAATTCGTACTAGTCGAGGAGGTCCTAATTAAAGAGCTCGTATATAGCCTCCTATTCGTATAAAAGCCTATAGACCTACTAGAGGTCCTTAGTAGTCTTAGGAGCTATATATATAATAAAAACCCCTTAGTTATATAGGGTTTTCTACGTATTATTAAGTACTATTACTATTTTTAGGAGAATACTAGCGATACTTACCTTAAACCTAAAGAAGAACTCTTAGTACTACTTACTCCGGATTAATATAAGTAGAAGGTTATATAATAGCCCTACCTATAGGGTATTAAAGATTATAACCTAATCGATAAAATATACGATTATTTATACTATTAGGGCTAACTAGAGTAAGTTAAAAAGCTAACCCCCTTTATTTCCCTAGTTTTTATCGTCTAGAGAATAATCGATAGGTAGCCGAAAGGCCGTATTATCGTAGACTTATATAATATTAATAAGATTATAATTCCCGACTTTTATCCTCTACTATTATAAGAGGATATTATATACGTTATTTAAGGTAGTTATTTTATTATTATTATTAATACTTTATAATTCTTTTATTAGTTTAGGGTCTATAAGGAATATTAGGAATACTTTATAATTATAAGTTATTATAGCCTTAAGAAATTTACTATAATACCTATAGGCTTTTATAATAGCCTAGCGTTCGCTTAGAGATATATAGACTATAAGTTACGCTATTATTACTCGTTTTATTATACTTTTATCGATAATATTATAATATTCTCGCGGATTATAAAAGATTATTAAAAGTACTTAGTTACTACCTTTAGCTTTTTCGATAATCTTAATATTATAATAAATCTAAAAAAATCGTAAATTAGCTACCCTTCCGTATAATTACTCGGTTATTACGTTAATAGACTTAGGATAAGCTTTTTAATAAAGAGAATTATAGTATTTACTTTACTTTAATTCCCTATAATACTATAAGATCTCGAAAGCTATATTAGTATAATAGGATTCCTATAGTTAATAATTCTATATTATAATTAGATTATCGCGCCTTTATAGGCCTAAAAGGTCGTTTTTCTACGCTATAGGCGTAATATCGGTAAGGTAGTTATAGGAGAGCTATAGAAAAGAAAAGCCTTCGCGTATTCTATTTTATTTAAGCCGACTCTATAGGAACTTAACGCCTTCTACGTTATTTAAGCGGATATTACTTCCTACCGTATACTTTATTATATAGACCTAGATTATCGCTTATTCTATTAACTCGATAGCTCTTTATAATAAGGCTTTATAGTTACGTTCTATTATCTTTACGATAATAAGTAATAGCTAGGTAATCCTATTCCGGTTAAATCTATAAAGCCTATTTACTTTTTTTCTTATAAATTAACCTCTATCGAATAGTCCTATAGACCCTCCGAGCTTAAAGTCGGCTATTTTATCTAGGTAATTAAAAAGATACGGGTTATAGTATAGTCGAATATACTCCCTTTAGTCGTTCTAATAGATTATTCTACGATAAAGTAAATCTATAAGAAGTATACCCTTAGTACTATTAATACTAACTACGCTAACCGCTATTTTATTATTACTAGTATTTATCTTTTATAATATAATCTATAGATCTATTATTTACCCGGGGAAAAGAACTTTATCCCTAATGCCTTAAGTCGACTAATTATACCCAAGACTAATACTCTTCTCGAATATTAAAACCCCGAATACTAAATACTCGACTATACCTTTATCGTTTCTAAGGCTATTATAAACCCTGTTATTAAGGAGGCGTTTACTATAGGCTACTAATCGGATACCTACTTCTTTAAGATTATTAAGATACTATAGAACTATAAGAATATAATAGCTTCTTCTTATACCCCCTAAATCGCTAAGGCTAAAAGGTAAGGAATTCCCTTTTTCCTAAGGGATAATCTCCTATACTATCGGACTTTAATAGGGTATAAGCGCCTATATATCCTATACTATAAGGCTAATAATATTATTATAATAGCGTATAATTAGCGGAATTATTTTAGAGAAGTCTATATACTTAGGGACCTTAAAGTATATACGATTTAGGATATTATAAAACGGGTAAAAAGATATATTATTACCTATAAAGCCTACTACCTTAGATAAATAGACTAATAGCCTACCGCTAGGATCTATATACCGATTAAAGCCCCCGGAGTTCCTATAAAAAGTATTATAATAGACTTTATTATTAACCTTCCTCCGATAAACTCTATAAATTCTCCCTAGGCTATTAAAGGCTTTAATACGTTTAACTTCCTCTTAATAATTATATACTTTTTTAGTAAAAGAATATTATTAATTCCCGGCTATTTAACGTATAATACTATAAATTAGGGGTAAATACTAAGTAGGTAGCTTTTTCTTTATAACTAGGGTATACTATTAGTTATTATTAGCGATTAGGACTATAAGTTTAATTTAAACGTATAGTATAAGCTTTAGGAAGTATTCGGAACTAAGATTATTATAATTATAGCGTATTATCTATAGACTAATAGCCTATCCGAATACTATAATTAGACTATTAAGACTACCCTTCGCTTATTATACGTTAAAAAGCCGATAATCGATTAGAAATTACTAGTACCCGTTTTATAATAAAACCTAAATTCCGCGTATAATTTAGGGATTAAGATAATAGCTTATACCTATTTATTCGGGTATCCGCTATACGCGCTTATAGAGTCCGCCGATAATACTTTAGTAAATAATATCCTATACCTATAGGAGGCTATTCGCCGCTAAGCGGACTTTACTATAAACCTAGCGGCGATAAGGGCTAAATAATAGTATAATATAAAATACCGGCTAATTCTTCTAAAGCCTAGGTAGAAGGTTTACCTTAGGCTTTATAAGGGATATTATATACTTAAATAACCCTTTAAGAAATAATTATAGTAATATAAGGGTTTATATATTATTAAATAGATAATTAACCCCTTAACTATAGAACTTAATCTACCCGTATACGCTTATATTTACCCGGTAATATCTATTAAATACCTTCGACCTATTTACGAGGGCTATTTCGAAAACGAGGAGCCTAGGGCTATAGAGGCTATATAAGATCTACTAGAAGCCGTAGGCGAGAAAAACGTATACTATAAAATTAATTATATTATACGTATTAGGGATTAACGAGTCGGAAGGGGAGAGCCTCGTTAGTAGTATTTAGTCCGATAAAAAGGTTAGGGAGCTAATAACGATTAGTAGGTTAATACTACCGCCGTTTTATAGGGGGCGATTAACGCTTTTAAGGCGCGGTAGGTTCCTACTATACGATAATCTCTCTATAATTAGCGAGTAAAGTAATCGGGATAATCTCCTTCCCGTATATTCTTTTTTTCCCTTTATTTCTCTTCTCGTTCGTTTTCCTTATATATTAGGGTAAATTAATAAACTAAGTAGGATTACTATAGGTAATAATCTTCGAGGCGTAGTACTATAATATATATTCGTTAGAATATACGGAGGCTATAGGAGAATATACGTATAAGTATATAGAAGTATCGGGAAGGGAAGGATTATATAATATAATCGCCCTTAGTTATAGGGCTTATAGCCGCCTATTAGGGTACGCTCTCCGTATATAGAGTACGGAGGAGAATTATTACTCTTATATTCTCTTAATCTAGCCCTAAGTATACTAGTAGGATTAGTATTAATAAATCCTTATCGAAACCCTAAAAAGGATCGGTTATTATAGTACTATTATAGGTATAAGTTAATACGTAGGATTAAAGCGTTATCTATTTATATTTAGTACCTATAAAATAGGTACTAGTCCTTACCTTAATTTTGTTAAGGAATTCAATACTACATTCAGTCTATATGCTTCCTCTGCTTATACGTGATAGTCATAGCCGCTTGCGCTGAACCTAGCCGCATTAGTATCCGCACACGTCTGAATTACTATTTATACATCGGGTCTTAGACAGTGGTGGCTGCCGATTGGACAGTTTCTCTGTAAATGAAGATGCAAGCATGAATGATTGTCTCGCATAAGAGAGTTTCGCTCCTTTTTATGTCCGTAGAACGCCTCAGATTTCACAAGAAGACGTCAAGTCTCGCTTCAGTGGCGAAGCCTGCTCCTGATGTCGGCTGTAGTTGGCTCACGCTATCTCTACGTTGACATCTGTTGGAGACGACGGTTTACGGATATATAATGTGGCTGTGTGGCCCCAACATGTTCCCCCAAGTCCAATTGACACAACAACCCTTCATAAGATGATAAGACCATCGCTGATCAACGCCCTATAATTCTAGAGGGAGATGGACCTCAACTCTGCGAAGAGGGGAACAGCTTTTTATAGGCTAGTACTAAGGTAACTTGCAAGTGTAGCCCTCGGTGGTCGTAGGTGGCCTTAGAGGACCAGGATCACGTGGCCAATTCCCAGACAAAGGCACCAGCAACTACCATGATGCAAAGCGGTAGTTTATTTCAAGTCTGCAACCTGCTATCGACATCTGTTCTCTTCCCAATTACCGGCGCCCGAGACGCCGGTGGTGCTGGGAATGACGAGATGCTCCTCCGCCGCGCCCTGCTGACGCCGGTAGTGCTGTCGCTGGCCCGCATGGCGCAGCTCGCCGACGACGACCTGCGGCGGGTCCCCGGGCCCGGCGACGACTTCGACAGCAAGCTTCTCGGCCCCATCCTGATCCCGCGCGTCTCCGGAACGGAGGGCTCGAAAAAGGTTCAGCGGCATTTTGTCGATTTCTTCGCTGAGAAACTGCCGGACTGGAAGCTTGTCTGGCAGAACTCGACTTCCAAGACGCCCGTCAGCGGTGACCGAGATGTGCCCTTTTCCAACCTCATTTTTCGCCGCGATCCGCCCGGGGCGATCGTCGGTCACTTCTCGCGCCTCACGCTCGTCGCTCACTACGATAGCAAGTACAAGCCCGACAACTTCATAGGCGCCACCGACAGCGCCGCCCCTTGCGCGATGTTGCTACACGTCGCTCGAACCATAGACGACGCTTTGACGAAGAAGTGGTCGTCTGGCGATGTCGGGGACAAACAAGGTGTTCAAATCATTCTTCTGGACGGTGAAGAGGCTTTTCTCACCTGGACGGACGACGACTCGCTCTACGGTGCAAGGTTAGCAGCTCGTCTCCTCTGTACCGCCCCTGCTGACGTCGGCGTAGAGCATTGTCTGCGGAATGGGAGTCGACACTGAACCCACCTCTGTCCATCTTCCGATCTTGGCTCGATTCCATCAGCCTACTGGTGCTACTCGATCTCCTCGGCTCCAAAGATCCCCGCGTGCCTTCTTACTTCTCCCCAACTCACTGGGCTTATCAGATGATGGCTAATGTTGAGATGCGAATGCGCTCCCTGGGCCTCCTGGAGAGCAATGCGTCGCAGCCGTTTTTGCCCGACAACGACACCATGTCGGCCGGTCACGGTGGCATCTCAGACGATCATCTACCGTTTATGCACCGCGGCGTCCCTATCCTGCACATCATCCCGTCGCCGTTTCCCACGGTGTGGCATACCATGGCCGACGACCGGGAGCACTTGGACATGCCGACGGTGCGGGACTGGGCGAAGATCGTGACGGCGTTTGTCAAAGAATGGATGGCGATTTAACGGATGTCAGGATGGCTTCCGCCGGCTGGCGTATACTTGCTCATAGACTGATAGAATATCTGCCTGCCTGCCTGCCTGCTATCTACCGTAAACCTGAAAGACGTGTTCAACTGGCTAGCGAGGCGCCCCTTATCTATATCTACGAGTGAACAAGAAACTCAATGTGCAGACCAAACCTTTACCGCTTCGTTTCCCCCAAAAACTAAGCATGTCGTCTCTGTATTCCATTTCTAGACTTCTAGTCAGGAAACTGAGAGCATTGTACTGATCTAGGACCGATGTAAGTGTACCGTGCCGTCATCTCGATTGCCACTGTACGGTGACATAGGAGCGCCACAATCAGCCACAGCGCCACCTCGACACGTATTACTTTTCGCCCGCAGCCAAGTATCGCACATGGATCATCGACAGCTTCATCCAACTGGCCTCTACGAGCTACCTCTTAACGCATCACGATGCGTCTTACAACTGCCTCAACGGTGCTGGCCCTTGTCGGCGCGGCTAACGCCGCTGCTTCTTGGAGCTTCTCTGATGCATCCGTTACTGTCAAGAGCGTTGCGAAGAAGTAAGTCCAGGCCCCGTTTGCTGGCTAGCCTTCACTGACAAGTAACAACTGCAGGTTCTCAAACTCCAACAAGGCCTCAGACGTGATTCCACTTGGTCCCAAAGATACGATTAAAGTGTCATTGACAATATTGGATCAAGAAGCCAAAGCGAAGCGACCCGGACAAGCTATACTCATCGTCAGGGAGTCGTCCGGCCTCGAGGTTGACTTTCCTCTCACAGTCAAGCAGTCCGGCAAGGGGACCGTTCAATTTGTATGTCTTCCCCTCCGTCTCTGGTAGCCGTCTGGACATTGGCTGACGGGACGGACAGAGCCAAAAGGATCTTCCCATACAGCTACTTCACGTGAAGCGGCCGCTGCAGGCCAGCCTCGTCTTGGGCTCGTCCGGTACTACGCCAGGCTCAGTGACGCCCGTATTCGATATCGACTTGCAGCTGGATCCCGTCAGCACGACGCCCAGCCACGAAGCGGCGTTGCGATACGTCCAGCTGCCCGACATCAAGCACACATTCCGAGCGGACCCAAAGAGTCCGCCGCGGATTGTGTCTCTGGCTTTTGCTCTTGCAGTGATTGCCAGCGTGCCCACTCTTCTCGTCACGGTAATTCTCCTCACTGCGTCATCGCGGGATGACCTCACGTGGGGTTGTAGCCAGCTAATCCCATGTCGGCGGCAGTGGTTCCTATTCGAGGCCAACATCAGGCATGCTGTCAAGGCCATCTCACGTGCCCCCCTGTCTCACGCTGTGTTCTTCGGCTCCGTTGTGGGCATGGAATTCGTCTTCTACCGCTACCACGGAGGTTGGAACTTGTTTCAGACATTGCCGATGGCCGGCCTCGTCGGCGTTTCCGCGTTCCTGAGCGGGACCAAGGCGCTAGGAGAGGTACAGGGGCGACGAATGGCGGGTGAGAGGTAGAGAGAGAGATACAGAGTCTGGTCTAAATAGAAACTACGCTATCCTATTCGGCCTTCGGGCTGGTAGATGAGTCCGAGGGCCCCAACCCAACCACTTGTGACCGTGCTTGATTCGATGGGTGTGAATTTTAGGTTGCATCGTAAACCAGGATTGACGCGGCGAATCACAGCACATACAAACGTACACATCTGAATAAGTGTGCGTTGGTGGCTTGGTAGGCTGAGGTGGTTTTTCATTGTATTTGTATTTGAGATTTGACGTATAATGCTGACTGACGACTGGCTGGTTCAGGTTGGGCGGAAGGAGGAAGCTTGCTTTTAACAACAACTGAGAGAGAGGAGATTATTCCCATCTCTCCCTTCAACGACTTCGCTTGTGTTTTTCTCATTTCACCGTATTGGACCCGATCATGGCCGACGTGATGACCGAGTAAGTCATCTTTCCATTACTTGACAGACACATCAACTCCTGACACCTGGCGACCGCCCTTCTCCCCCCCCCAGCTCCTACCGCTCATCGGTTGAGGACACGCTCAAGCACCCTGCCTTTCCAGGCGCAGTATGGACCTTGGAGCCGACCTCATCCGGAAAGACAAAGGTAGGCCAAGATCGAGGCGGACCGCTACAGATCGCGTGGGAGATCCACGGCTCCGGCCCGATCAAGCTATGCCTCATCATGGGCCTCGCCGGGATCATGACGACGTGGCAGCGTCAGACGCTTTACTTTGGCCACGACCGAGCCGATCGCTTCTCTGTCTTGCTGCTGGATAATCGCGGCATGGGACTGAGCGATAAACCCCTCTGTCGATATTCTACCAGCGAGATGGCGAAGGATGTCATCGACGTTCTCGACGCCGTGGGATGGACTGGCTTGAGGGAGGTAAACGTCGTGGGCATCTCGCTCGGTGGCATGATCGCCCAGGAGCTTGCCTGCGCAGCGCCGGAGAGGATCCGCTCCTTGACTCTGCTCTCTACCGCTGCTCGTCTCCGAGGCGGCGAGGGGGAGAATATGCCTACCCTGGCAGAATCCGCTTCCGCCGTCGCCGAACGGCTCTGCATGTTGACTCCACGATCGGAAGAGAAGACTATCCTCGAAACGTCGCGTCGCGTCTTCAGCGACAAGTGGCTCGCCGCCCCTGACGACGGGCCCCTTCCTTCCCCGACGTCGACGCCCCTCTGCCACCCGCCCCGGTCATCGTCGAGCAAGGAATACGGCCGTTTCGACTCCAACTTTCAACGCTTCCAGGCGCAGGAGCTGGTCAAGCGCCGGGACGTCAACTTCACCCGTCTGGGATACATATGCCAGGGCATCGCCGCCGTGTGGCATTACAAGTCCAACGAACAGCTGCGACGCATGGCCGATGCCGTAGGTCGGAAAAGGATAATGGCCATCCACGGTGGCGACGACCACGTCATCGACATTCGGTACGGAATTGCCCTCCAGAAGGCCGTAGACCCGGCCGTTCGCCACGTCGTCGACGGCGTCGGCCACGCGCCTTGCGTCGAGAGCGAAGCTTGGTTCAACCGCGTCCTGGAGGAGAATCTTGAGGCCTGGAATCAACTTGACGACAAGGAGTGAAAGGAATGGCTTTCCCCTGGTTTTTCTTACGTATGAGTTCAAGATGATCCGAATCTGGCTGGCATTGCGTTGCTTTAGGCCCATTCATTTGCGGGAGCATTGGCGAGCACTTGGTTTTTTCCTAGTTTTCTCATCTTATTGTCGGCTTTCTCTCTCTCTCTCCCCTATGCTACCTAAAGCGTTCTCAGCATATCCTCTCTTTCCCCTTTACCGGAAAAAGGGGCAAACCTCCTCAGATACCATATACATACATGCATGAGAAATCCTTGGTCCAACGCCCACCCTTAGTAACAAAAACCCCCACCATAGTCTGTTAAGGCATCACCAGACCTATGCCGCTGCCGCCGCTCTCGTCCACCTGGTTCTTCTTGTTGACGCCGCCGGCGATCCGGTTGGCCCTGTAGTTGAAGAGGTAGTAGTGAAGCTGGCCGTCGCCGGGCCCAAACTTTTGCTGCTCCAAGAAGAGCGTGTTGTCCATCAGGGTGAGGGCGTTGAAGACGTCGAGCTTGGCTCTCTTGGCGAGGATGAGGGCGTCGCTGACGAGGCTGTTGAGCCGAGACTTAAGCGCCGACTGGTCTGGAGGCTGCATCAGGCCGGCGTCGGTTGCGTAGTAGAACATGTAGGCGACGCGAATGACGTCGTGCTTGGGGTTGTTGATGACGGAAGATTCCACGCAGAAGAAGGAAAAGAAGTCGGTCAGCTCTTTATTGTCCTTGTCCTGAGAATGACAGTTAGCCAAAAAGGGTCCATCAAACTCGCTGGCCCTCTTCTTACCTCGACCACGTAAGACCATATCACTTGCTCGGCGCCAGCCTTGGGAATGAACCAATGCAGGGCCTCCTCGCGCGTAAACTCGGGCGCCATGTCGAACCGAGCGAGGTAGCGCTCCAACAGGCTGATGACGGCGTCTACGTCTTCGGCCTTCATGGCGCGCAGGCCCCGCGTCGACGTCTCGTCCGGCAGCGCATACTTGCGCACCTGATACTGCGGTTTGCTCCCCGGAGGCAGCGGGCTGAAGCCGCAGTCGTTCAGCTTCTGCCAGTTGATTGCGCGGTGGAAGTAGCGACACGTGCTGATGGGCGTGGGCAGGACGACACCGGCCGTGTAAACGCCCTGCCACACGCCGTTGAGGTTGCTGACGCGGGTGATCTCCCGGATGAGGACGGGAGCGAGCCGCAGCCCGCGCAGCTTCTTGTGTATGCACAAGAAGTTGACCTCGGAACAGAGAACTGTCCTAGTCCGAACCCTGAGCCGAACGGGGATGGCGGAGATGAAGGCGACCAGCTTGCGGGATTGCGAGGCACGCACACCGACGTGGTAACGTTTGTGCCAGCCGGGAGCCATCATTGCCCTGGAGTCTGCGTCAGCGGATGAACTTTTGTATCTTTGAAGGCAGATGCTCACCATCGCAGGATTGCAGGCGAGTAGTTGAAACGAAACATGGCTTCGTCGTCCTCGACATAGTGTTTGTTAAGAAGCTCGAAGAGCTCCTTCATTTCTTCCGCGTTGACGAGATCCAGCGTCACCCACTCGTAGCCATTCGGCAGCGGTTTCGGCTCCTTGGGAACCTCGTCGACGGTCCGTATGCTCAGAGGGCCCTCTTCAACGGAGCCGTCGTCCTCATCGAAGCGAGGCACCGGTTGCGTCTCCCAGAACTTGTAGGCACCCATATCCTTGACGTTCTTCCCGCTCGCCGCCAGTCCCGTCATGATGTCGTTCAGTTTCAGCTTGCGCAGCAGGTCCGTCGCCTGCTCGGCCGTCGGGTTAGAGCTCCCCGAGGCTTGCGACAACTCTTGAGCGAGGCTGGGATTGAGAGCGAGGAGATCCTGCGTCTGCTGAGGTGTGAGACCGCCGATAGCCTGCTTGATGTCGTCTTCGGTTTCGGTTCCAGGCTTGCGCTTCAGAAGATCTTTCGCCTTGTTTCGCTTCTTCTTCTTCTTTGACTTGGAGCTGGCGGAAGGTTCGTCATGAGGCTCGTCGTGCTCAGAGTCCTCCGCCGGCGCGGGCTCGGACTCCGCTGGGGCTTCATTACCTGCCGGTTCGACAGGCTTGGATTCTTCCGTAGGCATTTTGGGGGGATTCGATTTGTGCTTGACAGCGTTCGTGGGATGGATGAGAGTCGGGTGATCAGCGTGATCCTATCGTGGGGGATTAAAGGTGTTCAGAGTCACGTGCGCTTTCGTCTAAGCTCTCAGTCTCCTTCTCACAGTCTCACTCTCACCTCATCCGACTTTACCCGTTGGCCGGTGAGTCAGTCTGCGCCGACAGGCACTTTGCAAACGGGAAGCGAGCAACTGAGAATGAAAGGCGGCGTTTGCAGGTCAACGAATCCGAGAGAATTGTCGTCTATCTTTCACAGCCAAGTGCCAACTCAGCCCCTGTCTCATAAGCCACTTCAACTCCAACCACGACCCTAACCCCAACACCAAGTAACATGTTTGGAGGTCTTACGCGCCAGCGGCAACATGCAGCTTCGGATGTGATCATCCGAATACCTGTAGAGCCCAGTCTCGGGTGGCTGTCAAGGTCCAGCCTTTGCATGCATGTATGCCATCCGGGCTGTAGTGACCCGAGCGTCAAGTTGATGTCAAACGACAACCTCCGCCTTCAACGAGGACGGCGCGCCAAACGACGCTGTGGCTCGAGATCCTGCAAGAGGGATAGAAGGACTTAGAAAAGAAACACTGAGATAGAGGAAAGGAGCGGTGTAGACAGCTATTTAATCCGGCCTGGATCCGTATCTCCAGAAGCTCGACACGAAAGATCATTGATCACAACTTTCGCCTGGCAACAGAGATTGTTCTCTTTACCAGTCCTCTTCTTTGAAAATGGCCCTCGTCTCGGCCTCTCAAGTCTCGCTACCTCCTGAAGGACAACACAAGTGAAGAGTGAAGACCAAAAGAAGACTCGAAACACTTTGGGACCAGACGGCAACAATCACCGAGATGTCGCTGCCTTAGTCTTCCCTCCCTAGCTTTCATCAACAACTTTTCACACAACAGACAGACAGGATATCTCGTGAGGCACGCCGACCTATTATATGTGCCGCCCACCTAGATATCACTTAGCACAGACACACACAGAGAGAAGAGGAAGAAGGCATTTTAAGCCAGGATGGACTTCCTTCTCCGGGCTTAAGCTTAAGGGCTCGGCCTCGTTCGTGGAATGGCAAGCAGCAGTGGCTGCCTGCGCTACGGTACACGACGTTAGCGAACACATTTTGACGATGAAGACAAAGGCCCAAAGCCTAAGATTATCCTCTGTTGAAGCAGGATCCAAAGCTGGGATTTAACACCCATCATCAGTACCCGGCTTGAAGGGAACTGGAGTATCATCCCGTTGCTTCACAGCAGTCGAAATCACCTTCGGTCGAACTGGCGCCAACTCTTTCGCCTGAAGGAATCTCCACGATGAGTTCCCGCAGTTGAGAATTCTTTGCCAGACCTCTTATAGAGGGTTGGTAGTCGAAACGTCCAGCGACGTGCAAAAGCGGCGATCACTCAGCTTCTCTTCGGTCAACATTTACCGGCATTGCACCAATCGAATATTCGTCCTCAACAGCATTCCATAGAGCGAAGGCAAGAGGAAACGAAGCGAACAGAAACGAAACGAAACGAGCCGTTGCGGACGACCTCGACTGCCAGACGAAACAAAACGAAACGAAATGTCCGAGGATTTTCAGCCGGTAAAATCGCTTCTCAACAGTTTCTTGACAACCATCGTCCTTGTCTACAGCATCAACAAGGGCGTTGATTAGCCTTGTAGACGATGCACAGGCCGTCGTCACCTTGCCGTCCCCTTCTTCGGCTTTCTCGAACAGGAGGCTCAGACCAGATTGACGCAAACTGCTTGATCACTGAACAAGAGCAGACTGACAACATCTCGCGGTCCACTGCCGTCCAACAGAGAGATGATGGTGCCTTTGGCCCTGTCGCTTGACGTCTTGACGTTACACCCGCAACGCATCTGTCATTCTTTTGTCTGACGTCGGCGGAGTCTTCTAATTCAGAGAGAAACTCATGGCAAAGAAAAACATAGCGGCAATATTTAAAAAAAAGGAACTCAAGATCCTTTGTCCGAAGACGACACCCAGAGTCAGTCATCATCAACAATAGTCGTCAGCTTGATTACCTTTGACGGAGTTCTTCTCTCCTCCCGGTTCTACAGGAAGCTGCGCTCTATCTTCCTCGGTTATTTATGCGCTCTCGGCTCAGACAGAGTGTTCTTCGACCCTCGAGACTTGCTACCAGATCGTTTCCCTGCCTACTCGTTCGCGATCATTGCTTTCCACGACACGATATTCTTCTTGTTCTGCGGCTGACGCGAGGCAAGATGAAGGATGGAGCCTAGGAATATTCTGAAGCAGCAGGAACGTCTCTTGGGGTTGTACCGTTCGATGACGATTTTCCACGGAAACCCAAGAGGCGGACGCCTCAAAAAGCGAGCGGGATCTTTATTGGGGGGGATACGAAGAGGAGGGAAAACCATGTCTCGGTCATAACCAGACGGTGATCCCTCAGGGGATCCATTGTCTGCTGCTACCGGAATCCCATAAACTGACGATACCTCATCACTGGAGGAAGCCGAAAGACGCCGGGCCCGTTCTCGTTTCCTAAAAAGAAAAAGGTCGTGAGACGATGATGGCAGAATCGCGCGAGAACGGCCAGGCCGCGGTGGCAAAGCAAAGCCTGGAAGATGGTATCGCCATGTGGAATCTGGCCGGTATGTATGCCGGACATTGCCGGTAAGGCAGCATAGGGTCAGCAGGTAAAGGACGAATTGCACATGAAATTCTCACAGTACGCTTCCAAGTTGCATATAGACATCTACCCCGTCGTGAATAGAGGCTGAAAAAGCAACTGTTAAGCTGATCATAGCAGGAGATGGAAGCTCAGGGTCTAGACTCTAGCCATCATGACTACCTACTAATTATGTGTGTGATATCTTCACGACACACTCCCCATCACAGTCCATTTTCGAAGCGAGACCCCCCTTACCCTCCTGTTCGTTCATCATTAGCCATCCCAGCAACACCATCTTGTCAGCAATTCCTCGTCACAATCGTCGCCTTCAAGAAAGATTCCTCCGTGCTTCACTAAATGGACATTGTTCCTCATCCTTTTCCCCCCTTTCAACTCCAACACACGGAAAAACTTGCCGTGAAGCGGTGCTTGTTCGTAGCTACTTTCCCCCTCGTCTCGCTATATAAGGCAGAAACCATGTCCGGCTCCTCGCCCTTCACCGCCCACACGACTAAACCATCTGTATCCAAGATCAAGACTCGCCTTCGAGCACAGCAGCAGCCGCTTGCCTCTCGATGACTTACTGGCATTTCGCAAGCCGGTCAAAACAGAGTAACTGCCGCCTAATACCCTCTTCTCCCCTGACCCCAAGAAAAGAAGAAAGATACGACTGAAGGAAGGAAAAGAAAAGAAAAAAAGGGACGCCTGACGACAATATTCATCGTCCATCACGCCACAAAACGCCTGAATCCGGCCTCCCACCAAAGAAAAACAAAGAAAACTCGGCTACTGCACAGGCTCGGGATCCCTCTCGGCAATCGACCGGATAAGCCGCTCGTATCTAAGCTGAGTCTGCTGGTCGGCATCGCGAAACTTGATAGGCTCGGACAGCTCCAGCGGCTTCTTCGGCGCAGACGTAGCCCATAGAACGCCTGGCTTGGTCGACTGGTTCCTGTCCAGCTCCGGGTCCGACTTGGGCTCGTCGGCTGCGGCGAAGACGTCCTGGACATCCACGTCTGCCCTTGGCAGTCGCATCGCCAAAAGCACGTACTCGGCTCGTGTCATATTGTCCATGACGTCGTCCATGTAGCGTCGCACCTCATCCGCGTGCGCCACTACCCGCGCCAAATTGTCCAAGTGGCGGCCGCTCGCAGTCGACAGGCGGATCGTGACGGGCTGGTAATAGTCCAGAGCCGGATCACCGCCATACTCGGATGAGCTCCCCTTGCGAACGATGAGGAAAGATGCTATGACCTGCTGTCCCGACTGTGTTGGGAGATACTCTAAAATGCTATACTTGGGAAATAGAAAGCGATCGCCATTTCCAAAGTCGAAGACAACTGCCGAGATGTCTTGCCTTGCGGTTGACGAGGAAGGCCCCTTGCAGCGCACAGCCTGCGCATTATTCGTCACCTGTGGAGAGTTGTTATTGGAGGTCCCGTTGGCTACCGGTGGTTGCTTGGAACGTGGCGGCGGCGGCGGCGCCTTGGGAACCGTCTTGGCGTCTCGGTGCAGCCTGTCGAGAATCTCTTTGAGGTCCTGAGCGTCGGTGAGACCGGGACGGCCGTCCGCGATGCGGCGGATCATGTCCCTCGTCCGCTGATCCTCGAGCGCCGTCTTGACCAGGAGAACAACCAGCGGGTCGCTTCGCGGCGGCGGCTTCAGCTCCGCAGACTTTTGATTCGGGTTGGAGGCGAGGACAATGTCGAGAATGGTGCGCACCTCGTCGGCAAAGTATTTGACCGTGCGGCCGTCGACGAATAGCTTGTCGGCGGGAGGGCCACTTCTCTGCTTGCATTCTGCGTTCAGCTGGTCGATAACCTTTTGGAACTGCGCCAGCTCTCCATCCTTGGCCTGGCCCACAGCCACCCTTTTCATCAGGTCGCGGAGCTCCGAGTCCGCGGAAGCCTTTTGGGCCAGCAGCGCTATCACAGGATCGTTGGCGGCAGGCTTAGGCGCCGCGGCGGGGGCTGGGGTTACCGGTGGCCGATCTGTCGCTTGTGGGGGAGCAGCTGTTGGCGCGGGGTTCGTTTGTAGTGCGCCCGCGACCGGAGGGGCGGCGGCCTGCTGAGGACCATTGCGCGGTTGCTGGCTCGCGACCGGGTGGGGCGCGACGGTAGCCGGAGCAGCGGGGGATGCGCTGGTGTGAACTGTGGCAGGGCCGGCGCTGGCGGCTGCAGGCGCAGCATTGGTGGCCACGGTGGCGGGGGAAGGCAGGTCGCAAGGTTCGACCGACGATACGACTCCGGATTTATTGCGAGAGCTGGGCGAGACTGAGCGTTGAGAGGCATTCGTCGCCGGGCTTGGCGGCGCGACAGAAGGGCGGTCGAGGGCGATAGGCACGAAGATGGGCGTAGAAGGAGGAGGCATGGCGCCGCTGGGAGGTCCGTATTGAAGCACCGGGCGGGTGAGGGTCGAGGAAGATGCTGGATTGTCTTGACGGGCTGGGGTCGAGGGCTGTTGCTGAGGGGGTTCCGGCGGCTTCGGGGCCTTGACAACAAACATGGTCGCCTCAATGATATGAGGCTCAATGGCGAGAGTGACGGTGCCGACGCGGGTCATTGAGTCTTTCGGAGGGTTCCCGGGTTCCTCTTGTAGGACGCCCTTGCGCTTGTGGGGTTTTGACCAGTATTTCTCGAACAGGCCATCGCTGGTCCATCTTTGGCGGGATCGGCAAAGTGACTCGGCCAGGACACCGCTACAGCGGTGTCGGTCAGCATGACGTCGAGGTCATGACGAGAGAGAGATAGAAAGAGAGAGAGAGAGCGAGAGGGAGAGCCAGGATCTCACCTCTCGGAGATGGACTGGAAATCGGCCAACGAGAGGTCGGGTTGTGGCTCTTCAACGGTGGGCAGCGGCTTGCCGACCTGAATAGACGACGACAACTCGGGCTGCGGCGGCGGCGGCGGCGGCGGCGGCTGCGGCGAGGGCTCTCGGACAGGCTGAGGCGAAGGCGAGCGGTCGCGTCGTCTCTTGGTAGCCTGTTCGGCGCGGGCCGAAGCGCGGGTGAGCTTCCGTTTCTTCTCCATGGCTCTGGAAGTTCAAGCGGGCGTCGTCATGAGGGCGCCATATAACAAGAAGGGTAAAATAGCAGCCGCCCGCGGCAAGAGGGCGTAATGGGCAAAAAATCGAGCTCTGGTTCTCAAGCTTTCGACGTTGAAGCGGATCATTCTTTTTTCCGCTGTGGACGGGAGACTTCAGGGTCCTCCTGACTAATGTCATGTCCTGACTAACGTCACCCGCTGACTACGCCTCTTCTAGAGTCAGTCAAAACGAAGGCGTGTCTAGTAGTTTGCGGGCATTCTCTAACCTCTGCTGCTTGACTGTATTCGTCCCTTCACCGGAACGAGACCTTGAAAAACGAAAATGCTGTCCGAGTTGTCTTTTCCTCATCCGGATGCCGTCACGACTCGACGTCGGCTCTTCCCCCTTTCCTCCTTCCCTTCTTCTCATCTACTATCCAAGTCATCATGGCGAAGATACCCAAGCTCCTCAGAAGGGCGGCTTTGCTCTTCCTCGCCCCCTATGCTGTCTACACCGTCATTCTCTTCCTCCTAGCAGTTCCCGTCATTCAAAGAAAGTTATTCGTCACCACTCGCTAACCCACCACTGTCTCGCGGCTAACGTGCGCGCCCACAGCGCTTTGTACGCCCATAAGATCAATGACCTGTTCTGGACCGACCTCAACGGACCCGAGGCCTGGGGCTTCGCAGGTACGTCAACAAGTACACGTTGGCTGGACGGTCATGTTAACCATCGTATCCCCTCTGCAGCTAATCAGGTCACGCCCTTCACCATCAATACTCCCGACGGGGAAACTTGTTACGCGTGGCACATCACACCATTACCCCTGTACCTCAAAAACGAAGGCTTGCTGGCAAGTCAAAAGCCGGGACTGTCTCAAAACTTCACCAGTACAGAGTCATTTCGGCTACTGCGAGACGACCCCAATGCCAGGCTAATCCTGTACTTTCATGGTGTATGCCAATCCATCTCTGAATTGACGTTCGGACGGAATCTCACCTCGATACAGACGGCTGGCCATATCGCTCAGGCTATCAGACCAAAATCTTGTACGGACAGGTCCTCAGTATCCAGCCTCAAGAGGCTTGGTCGCTGATACATTGAAACAGATCATGCTCTCACGGACACCTCCTCTTACCACGTTATATCCATCGATTACCGCGGGTATGGCCACAGCACTGGATCTCCTACAGAGGCCGGCTTGATCCAGGACGCGACGGCGCTTGTCGACTGGACCTTGAATGTGGCAAGATTTCCTCCTGAGCGTGTTGTCCTTCTTGGCCACTCTCTCGGGACGGCTGTCGTTAGCGGCGTCGCCGAACGCTTTCTTGTCGAGCAGGGAATCGAATTCGCCGGCATTGTATTAGTGGCGGGCTTTGCTGGCCTCGAATCCCTCATTGGTGTTTACCGTATCGCTGGCTTCCTCCCGTTGCTGGGACCCTTTGCCTCTTTTCCGGCGCTGGTGAAAAGACTGGAACGATTCGTCGTCGACAGCTGGCGCTCGTCGGACCGGCTGGCCAACATTGTACGGCACACCAAGACGAGGCTCCGACTGAGTATGATCCATGCTCGGAATGATCGCGACATTCCCTGTACTGAGGGTGACAAGCTCTTCCGGTCATCGGTTAATGGCACGCTTGGTCAACCCTTGAGCGATAGCGAGTTCGCCTCCTGGAAGGAGCAACGCACTATACGCAAGGCAAAAGACGGCTTTGTCACGACTTTCCGGACAGCAGAACCGGATATTGTCGTGAGACAAGAGTTGTTCCCCTACGGAGGTGAGTGACGACTGCAGGCTTTTGAAAGGGCCGGACCAGTTCTAAACAGCGTTCTTTAGCACACGATCCGATCATGAGTTTTTCACCGGTTGTGCTTGCTATCATGAGGTCCTTTGATTATCAGGGAACGGCGTATGCGTAGACGGATAGACGGCGAGGAAAGCCCGCTGCTGCTTAACAGAACGGCATAAGACCCCCCCTTGTTGCTTCCAGCCCAGTCATACGATCATTGCGTCTGATAATTTGGCTTCGCCTTCTCGATTCATTCTTCTGATGCGTGTACATATATACTACCCTGTCTAGCCAGTTTTCACCAACCGTCAGACGGATCATGGTCGAGATGGTGTTCTTCGTCCCACGTGGCAGATCCCCTCCACGACCAGAGATATAAAGCGCGGTAGCGGAGGGGGCGCCACAGCATATAATTACCAAATAAGTCGAGGTAGACCTCCTTGTTATCGGCAACGAGAAGATCTACCAGTGTCTCGATGGCTTCCCATGGTTTGTGGGCCAAGTGCTTCGGACCGGGGTTGCCGGGGTCGTAAGGGCCGAGGAGGAGGCCTAGTAGGACCTATTCGGCGGCAGTTAGCTTTGTTGCTCTTTCGCAACTTTCCAGCGGCTTATCCTATGTTTTCTTGACGCACCAATTGGTTGTGGAGGAGCAAGAAGACGACGTTGGTAATGGTTAACCAGTTTTCCAATAACCTGCCCCTCCGGAAATCGAGCAAGACTTGTGCTACAATTTGGACATGTTCCATGCCCTTCATCTGCTGTTAACTTTTCTGACTTTCTGGAGGGAGGGCAAAAGGGGGCATAAGGGGCTGCACACATAATAGTAGTCTCTCACGGTGAAAGGACTTTCATTTGAAGTGCCCTGATTTTTTAAGAGGTTGGTCCAATGCGACTGTCCCCAGTTGCTGTTAGCCGGTGCTGCATGGAGTTTATGGGTAAGGCTCACAGCAGCTGAAAAAGTGTAGTTGCTCAACTCGGGCCCGACGTTGTCGTGGATCATCCAGAGGTAGACTTCTATGGATCGTAGTAATTCGACGAGAAGAACGGGATATTTCGGGAAGCCGGCCGCATCACGGGGTAAGAGGTCGTCGTCGGGCTTGTCGAGGTCAGGCCTTCTTGGCTCGAAGGTCGTCGACATATCGGCGTACTTTTTCCGTCCTTCGCGGCTCATCCGTTCCTTCGCTTTGTTCAGAGGGGAGTTTGGGTCGTCGTCGAGGCTTACTGGATCGACTTGCCCAAGTCTTGAGCTGTTGATGCTAGGGGGGGAAAAGTTTGCCGGGGCCCAAGGCGATTCGGGGAACTCGGGATATGTCTTGTTGGTAGTGGGGAATGAGATATCTCCGTCCTTCGCCAGCGTGAAATCGATGCCGCTTAAGAGCAGCAGCGACAGAGGTATCAGCTGGTTGAGGATCATTGTTTCGTGGGCAGCTATGGTTTTTTAGCCCGATAGTAAAGGCCTTTAAGAGTCGGTAATTCGAAGATGGGTAGGTAAAAGGAAGCAAGGGAGGTAGGTAGGTACCAGGTGAGGAAGACCTCTTCAGTCTTTATACTCCTCAGACGAAGACTTTAAGTAGTTTTCAAAGAAATATGCTAGTAGCGTGGTAGGTATAAATATGCGTGCGGTGATAAAACACGGCACAAGCCCTACGTGCCGCGAGGATGTCAGTCCCTTGTGGCGTGACTGATCGGGACTGCGTCTTCATCAAATATTGAACCTCATCGAAGTCTGTTATGCAGGCCATATATGTTTCGACGCCTTGCTTTAGCGTTCAATAAATAAACAACAACACATATCACCTTATATAGGTTTGTTCCGTCTGTAGGACAGTGATATGGTATTATGAGCCCTTATAATCGAAGCCCCCATACGAAGCCCTTCGAGGAGAAAACCCTGCGCAGCTCTCTTTGAATCACCATCAAGGGACCAAAAATTTTGTCTTCTGTATTCCTTGACCGCTATGGCTAGGTTCGCAAAAAAAGCTTCGGCTTCGCATGCGGTCCTTAACAAGACGTTTTCTTCTTTGGTGGCGACTCTCTTCACGACATGGAAACTTTCCCCCCTCCTTGTATGCAGCAGTCTGCCTTTCTTAGCGGCTGATGGCTTTGGTCGATTTCTGCCCACGAGGGACGAGGCCCTTATAAAAGGCCCGCCAATATCGCCCGTCTCTAGTTGACATGTTCATTCTCGTCTAACAGCATTTTCTCCTCCAAGATGAGACTTTCTCTTCTTCTTTGCCTCGCCTCGGCCGCACTTGGCCTGGCAGGACACCAACTCCACGAAACACAATCACCGGGTCTCCAGAAACGAGGCAGAGACGGCTGGTCCATCCTCAGAGGCCCCCTCCAATGGATCACTGGCAACGACGAAGGATATGACACAATACCCGACACGTTACCGAACGAGGAACAGAGAAAGCGGCTCAGAATGCCTGTCACCGTGGAAGAATTCTGTGCCTTTCATCGTGGCCTGGGATGGTTCGCCTGGCACCTGAAGAACATAACGGAAGACGAAAAGGAAAAGGACATGTTCATCAAGGCGGCGGTAAGTTGTGACTCGAGCTCAGCCTTTTCCTTTGATCGCCTTGAACGGATGCTGAATACGACCAACAGCGAATAAACAAGGGCATCTTCGCTTGGGAAAAATTGGTCCGCTTGATGGACACACAGCTTCGCAACACACCATACTGGTCGAAACAAGACCAGCTGGCGGGTATCATTTGCTACCCCAATGTACGGGCCCTAAGGATAGACTGCAAGGCGTTCAGGGTGGTCGGAGACTGATTCGATTGCAGTACATTCCTCACGAGAACGCCTTTCTCAAGGCTTTGCAGCAGCTGGGGGGTAAATTTCCTGAGGACAAGTTGAAGCGCGCCTCGATGGCCGATGCTCTAGACGGCTTGCGAACGTGTCGTGAGGTAGCGTCCCCTTTGACGCCAGTGAAAGGGGAGAAATACAATGCTGACAGGAGCCAAAAGAGTATGGTCCGGCGGCTTGTTCACAGCCGTCATAGGGAGAACCGTCTTTTTTCAACCAGTTTTCCCGATCCCCCGTCCAAGGACTCTACAGGCCGGGCCAAGTTTCTCAGCGAGATAATTGGCCTCACACCTCGTCAGAACATGAGGAGACATATGCTCATACGAGAAAACTGCTGTCCCTACAATTGCAATGGCTCCATTGCCCACGCTCGGGATGCCTGGAAAAAGTTCCCGCCCCGGCCGACGGGACGGCCGGCTAATATTGAACACTCAAAACCCATCAAATATCATCAGTAAAGGACTGACTGGATTGGGAGTCTGGGTTGTTGTGGTGGCATAGTGCACTGGCTGTTGCGGTAGTAATCTAGTATTGCGGGTGCAATAGATCTCTATTATGCGTATAAACTCTATAATAATAATACTACTATTAAGAGACTATCTATACTCTTAACTACTACTAAATAAGTAGGTATACGAGCTACGAATATCCCGGGCTAAACCCTATATAGGTCTAGGTACTCTATTATCCTAGTACCTATAATACCTCCCTAAAGCCCGGATTCGGGTATATTATAATCTAATTCTTAGTATTTTAGTTATTAGAATTAGCCTTATTCCTCCTTATACTTAAATTTAATTAATAGATAAACTACTTATATTTATATACCTATAGCCTTTTTATTATATTATTAGCCTTTATATTTATTATACTAATTTATTATAAGTCGAAGTATCCTTATTAATATTTTTATATAATTTATTTATATTTAATATTAATATATTTTATATATACTTAATTAAGCGGATTAAATATTATAATCCTCGTATTCTAGCTATCTATATATATTAAGATTAGTTATTTTTATAAATATCTAGTATTATAGATTATCTCCTATAATTATATTATAATTATACTTATAAGTATAAGTATAATAAACTCTATTTTTATAAAGCTTATTATTATAAGCGTTTATTTTTTTAAATACTAAGTAATAAGTCCGCTAGTTAAAAATACTATATATTCGGCTATTAAGTATTATAACTCTTTATCGTTTATAAATAATATATTAGAATAAACCCTAAGGTATAAGTTCTTATTATAAATACCTCCCCTAAGTATAATATTAATATTTATCGTATTATTAAAATATTATAGTAAATACTTTATAATTATAGTATATACTTTTATTAGGTAATTATTACCTTTTATAAGCTTTTATACGGAGAATATAATATTAGGCCTTATACCTAAAGCGAGCTAATTAAGACTCCTTATATATTTTTACTAGGTATTCTTTTCTATAATAACCTTATATTCCTTCTAATTATATAGAATAGTATATTTCGAGGGCTATAGCGTTTTTATAAATATAAGGTTTATAAAGCTAAATCGTTCGAGAACTTTTTTAGTAAACTTCGTCTAATAAACCCGGATTATTTAAGTAGAGCGATTACGATTAAATTTAAGCCTAAGGAATTCTATTAGCTCTCCTAAATACTTAATCTTATATAGGCTATTAAGGATAATTACTTTCTTATCGATAGTCTTTATTATTAAGGCTATTAGTAGTATATTATTAATATATAATAGAAAAAGTATACTATTATTATATCGATAAAGATAAAGCTCTAAGTTAAGCCTATAGAATCCTTATCCTTAAAGGTCCTTTATAGCTTTTTCGAACTACTATTTCGGAAATACTTAGTATTTATAAAAAGCCCTTTTTAGTCGATAAATACGATTATTATTATCCTTAAATCTATATAGTTAAATAATATAAATATCCTTATTTAGCTTAGTATTAATAAAGGTATTAATAATATTAAACTTAGCCTATTCGAGATTTTATATAACTACGAGTATTAGAAATACTTATATAAATAATTAGTATACTATAGTAGTATAAAGATCCTTAATAAATTAGTTTATAGGATTATAATCCCTATAGACGACTTATTATACCTTTACTAATAGGTTAATACTTTTAATCGGCTTTTTTATATAGACCTATTTATTAAATAGGGTTTTAATATTATAAGGCTTTTATATAAGCTCCTAGGCTCCTTTCTAATCGAGTTTATCGATTTCTTTCTATATCGTAGGTATTTATCGTTTATCGAAATCCGATATCTTTATTATAGCCTTATAAGTACTAGGCGTATATTTAATAAAGGATATAGCTACGAGGGCTAAGAAGATTATTATTAATATTATTATTTCGAATTTATCTTTATCGGTAAATATAATATATTTATATAGTAGTTTAAGGATACCTCCTATAGCTATTTTAGTATTAATAATATATTCGGATTACTTTATAGGCTATATACCCTAAACCTTAGATAATAATTTATAAGTTCTATTTATTCCTATACTTAAAATATTTAATACTAGCGAATTCTCCCTAGGAGTATAAGGGTCGGTATTAGTATTATAATCCTCGTAGTAATTAACCTATTTATAGTATACTTAGGGCTGGATTAAGATATTATAAGAGTAATAATTCTCCTCCGTACTCTATATACGGAGAGCATACCCTAATAGGCGGCTATAAGCCCTATAACTAAGGGCGACTATATTATATAATCCTTCCCTTCCCGATACCTTTATACGCTTATATATATATTCTCCTATAGCCTTCGTATATTTTAACGAATATATATTATAGTACTACGCCTCGAAGATTATTACCTATAGTAATCCTATATACTTATCCTATTAATCTATTCCCGATATATAAGGAAAATAAACGAGAAGGAAAAGTAAGGAAAAGGAAGTACGCGAGGGAAAGGGCTAATTATCTTACTCGCTAATTATAGCGGGATTAGTATACGGTAGGGGTTTACTATGCCTTAAAGGCATTAATCGCTCCTTATAAAACGGCGGTAGTATTAACCTACTAATTATTATTAGCTCCCTAACCTTTCTAGTAGACTAAATACTATTAATAAGGCTTATTCTATCTAAAGTATTAGTCTTTAATACGTATAATATAGTTAATCTTATAGTATATATCTCTCTCGTTAATAGCCTCCGGTAGATCCTATACGGCCTTTATAATCCCGGGCTCCTCGTTTTTAAAATAGCCCTCGTAAGTAGGTCGAAGGTATTCGATAGATATTACCGGGTAAATACGGGCGTATATAGGTAGATTAAGCTCTATAGCTAAGGGGTTAATTATCCGCTTAATAATATATAAACCCTTATACTACTATAATTATTTTTTAAAGGGTTGTTTAGGCGTATAATATCCCTTATAAAGCCTAAGGTAGACCTTCTACCTAGGCTTTAGAAGAATTAGCTAGTGTTTTATATTATACTACCGTTTAGCCCTTATTATAATTAGGTTTATTATAAAGTCTACTTAGCGATAAATAGCCTCCCGTAGGTATAGGATATTATTAGCCGAGGTATTATTAACGGACTCTATAAGCGCGCGTAGTAGATACCCGAATAAATAAGTATAGGCTATTATTTTAGTCCCTAAATTATACGCGGAATTTAGGTTCTATTATAAGGCGGGTACTAGTAACTTCTAATTAATTATCGGCTTTTTAACGTATAATAAACGGAGGGTAGTCTTAATAGTCTAATTATAATACTTAGATAGGCTATTAGCTTATAGATAATACGCTATAATTATAGTAATCTTAGTTCTAAATACCTTCTAAAGCTTATACTATACGTCCGAATTAAACTTATAGTCGTAATTATTAATAATAACTAATAGTATACCCTAGTCGTAAAGAAAAAGCTGCCTACCTAGTATTTACCCTTAATCTATAGTATTATACGTTAAATAGCCGGGAATTAGTAATATTTTCTTATTAAAGAGGTATATAACTATTAAAAGGAAGTTAAACGTATTAAAGCCTTTTATAATTATCGGAGGTTTCTTAAAAGACTAATCGCTTTTTATATAATTACGTATATATTAAGTAGTATTATTAATATCTAGAATATAAGAGTATATACTAGCTATTTATACGTACTATAGGGTTAGGGCCCGCTACCCTAGGCACGGAGTCCGCGGATCCTATAGGGTCCGCGTACTCCTATAAAGCGGAGCGTACCTTTAGCCTACGACTATATTTATAGCTTACGACTATATTTATACTAGACTCTTTTTCTTATTACGATCCGCTCCCTCCTACCCTCTCTCTCCCTTCCCTATATAATTAACCTAAGCCTCGACCCGAATATCTAAACGCCCGTTATTAATTAAGCGGCGTAGCGTATTATTTACTACGGCCTTCGTTAACGCGTTAGCGGGATTATTATAACTATCGATCTACTAAACCTCCTTAATCTCCCTCCTCTTATACGATTATTATAGGGCCGATAAATTAATTATTAGCCGTTTTTCTATTATTATACCTATTTTAATTAAGTACTCGTATAATAAATACGAGTTAGTATAGACGATAATTAATAGTAGTAGGAGGTATAAACGGGAGGTAATATAAGCGAGGTTATAGTATAAGGCGAAGCCGGCGTCGAAGCCGGCTATAAGACTATAAATCTCGGAGGCTAAAATACTTCTTATAATTCTCTTATACTTAATAGAACTCTAGTATAGTACGTTTCCCTATATTATAAAATAGCTATTATTACCCGTATTAATCCTCTCCTCCTCTATAAGGATAACTAAGTACCTAATCTACGAACTTAAGTCCTTATTATTTACGAATAAACTATCCGAGAAGATAAAGACTTTAGCGCGTATAAGGTCTAGAGGGGTATACGTAAGGCTATAGGTCGGATACTCTATTTACTACCTAATACGATAATTTAGCGCTTTAAAGTCTATAGGGCCTAGCTTTTACGCCTATACTATAATAGAAAGGTTATAGGTAGTTTTAGGCTAGTAAATACTTATAATATAGGTACTATAGGCGCGCTAATAAACGTAGCCTACTATTATATCTTTATTATCGGGGTTAATAATAATAAGCTTTTCTCCTTATCCCTTCTAGCTAATAAGGAGTATACTATTATTAGTAAGTCGGATACGATAGCCGTTAAAATCCTCCTAGTCCCCCTCGTATAGGGCCTTCCTAGGCTTAGCTATAATACCGGCCTTACCTAGTTTAGCTTCTTCTATAACGAGGAAGTCTACTATAATAATAAATCCTATATTATCCGTCTATAGAGTATAAATTATAAAATACCCTATAGTACCCGTCTCGTCTTTTATTATAACTAGAAGGCATAGGTTATATAAAGGGGTTATCCGAAGGCTTTTATAAAAATATCCCTAGTACGTCTTAAACTAGTATACTCTAGCCTCTATAATACTATATAGTAGCTTAACGATTTAAAAGAGTATCCCCTAGGGAAACTTCTTTTTAAGCTCGTACGGTAGTTTAGCGATAATACGGCGTTATAGGGGGGTTTTCGACTACGGGTAGGCTTATATAATATCCCGGAAAGTAAGTATTATTCCTATCCTTTAGAGTAATAGCGTAAGAGTAAAAAGAAGTCGTTAGTTATTATATTAAATCGTAAGGGACTAGGTTAATAAGAGCTCTTTCTCGTAATTACTATAGCCCTAAATAACTAGATATAACTTCTTATAAGGCCTATTAATCCTAACTCCCTTAATCTTATAGACTAAACGGGTATAAAAAATATAAACGGGGTAGTTATTTATATTAAGGGTAATCGGTATAATAATTCCTATATCTAAGAGAGTAATAATCTTAACCTTATTAGATTTCTCGAAAGGGCCGCTAGGAGTTATAATCTAGCTATTATTACGAAGGCGGAGGTAAAGCTCTATAGCTATTTTCTTATATTCTATTATAAATATAATAATAGGGGGCTCCGAATCTAAAAAAGGTTAATATAGGATAATAATAATAAGCTTCTATAGGAACTTTATATATATAGAGGTAGGAGCCGGATTTATACGTATAAGAGTCGTATTCGTATATACGGATAAAGCGGGGTTCTCGTTTATAGGGTAAGTCTTAAAATAGGGCTTTATATATATAACCCTAAAAGAACTTAAGCCTTATAGTATTTTTAGGAGTACCTTTTTACTATTTGTTTAGAGAATACGGTAAGGTTTATACTAGCCTTTCTTCTTATAATATACGAGTACTAGGGAATTAAAACGTAATTATACTAGGAGGAGTACTATAGTATTTATATCTCCTAATTATAGTATAATAGTAATCTTACGTAAGGCGATAATACTCTATAGTACCTTTAGCGCTTTCGCTATAGCCCTTACTTATTTTATTATAGACTATAAAGGTACCGAGTCTATTATAAGCCTAGAATATATACTAAAGACGAGGAGAGTTAGTACGAGTTTATTTAGGCTAGTAGTATTATTAATCGCTTTAATAATTACCTATAATACGTTCTCCCGGGAGACTCCTTTTATCTTATCCTATAGAATCTCGTATATACGTCGGAGGGGATTATAATACTATTCGACCTTATTAACGCTCTAGTAGGCTTTAATAGGTATTTACTAATAGGTAATCCTATAGAGTTATACCTTAGCCTAGAAATCTCGTATAATAAAGTTAATCCCTATATTATATACGAGGAAGTCTAGAGGTCTAAGATATATATCGATTTAATACGCCTTAAGTACCTATTATACCTATTCTACCGAGTTATCTTTAAGGAATTATATAGCTTAAAAAGAAGTAATAGTATTTATAAGGTAAAGAATATTACGTTTATCTAAGTAAAGGATATTTACGATAACCTTATAATTAAAGTCTTAGTTATCGTATAGGGAGAACTTAAAATAGTATAGCGCTAAGCCTTTAACTTAGTAATAATAGTATACTTCGCGGATCTCCTCTAGAGCCTTATATAAGACCTTATAACTAGCGTTATTTAGAATATCGTATAAGTATTAGACTAATAGATGCCTAAAATGTCGGTATAATCGGCGTATTTCGATATTAATAAGGAAGACGGTTATACTAGGCTAATAACGGCTTAAGAAGAACTAAGAATACCCTTAGCGGAAGACTATAGGCACTTTATTATTATTCTAAAGTACTATATAACTCTATAGGACGTTAAGATAGTATCTAAGGTACTATATATCCCGGAGATATATAAGGAACGGGGTCTTAGTCTCGAGGATATAGAATTTAATCCTATTAATAGGGGTCTTAAGCTACGCTAACCCGAGAAAGGTAATCGGAGGCTTATTACTAAAGGATATCTTTATAGCGCCTCGGGTTACCTTATTAAAATATATATCGGGTTATTCTCTCTATAGGGCTAAAAACTAAGGCTTACTAGTAGTCGAATTCTACGCTACTCTTGTATTAGGGATAATACCTTAGAATACCTATAAAGAGTATTTTTCGAGGGTATAAACGACTATAGGTACAGGTACGTCGGCGTTATTAATATACATAGGGGTATAGTTAGCTATCGTAATAATACGGAGGTTTATAGTATCCGTAATCATAGGTATTTAAAAACTATAGTAGGTTACTTCGTTATAAAGAAAAGAAGTTATAGAGGTTTATTATCCGTTATTATTATTATTATCGTTATTATCGTTATTAGTTTTAGTAGGGTACTTATTATCCTTAAATTCGTCTCCTTCGTAGTTAGCGAGGAAGGCGGAAAACTACTTCTAGCCTACGGATTTACTATTATACGCCTACTAGCTTTTAAACCTCGTATACGCCTACTTCCTCTCTTCGGGCGTATACTTATACGAGTAATAGCCTTACTTCCTATAAATATAATAGCGCTTATCTATCGGTATACGTATAGGCTAAGTCTAATATCTTTAATTTAGTCTCCTACTAGTACTATTAAACTTTCTATCTATTAGGAAGGTCCCTAGGGCTTTTTTAAGATCGAGGGAAGTACGTAGATTTCTATAGAATTCTTCGAAGTTATTCGGGGACTTAAAAAGTACTATTTTAAACGTAGGCTTACCCCGGTAGGCTCTTTTTATCGCTAGAAATAGGTCCTTATTATTACTTTTATTACTAAATAGGGTATATTAATAATAGTATAGCTTAATTATAAGGAGGTTAAGAACTTAAATCTAGGTCTTATTAGGGTTCTTACTCTAAATCCTACTAAATAATACGTTAAACTAATCGTTATTATAAATCTCCTTATTATACCTAGTATAAAAGTACTCTTATAGTATATAATATTACTCGGAGAACGAGGAAGTATACTTCTACCGTATAACAAGAAGATAAAATTACTACGCCTTGCCTTTAAGAATATACGGGAAAATAGTATAGAATTCGCTAAGTATAATATTAAGAATATAGTACGTATTTATAAACTATAGAACCTTATTATTAAGGAGGTTATATACTTAGCCGGTAAAGTTCTACTCCTTATTCTAGAGCTTAGTAAAACTAATAGCCTTAAAGGCGTTAATCTACGTAAGCCGTATAAATATAGGCGGGAGGTTATAGCTAAAATTATAATCGTTATCATACTATTTATTATTAGGTTTAATAAGTATAAATCTAGAGTTATAGCTAAACTTAATAGTACTCTTTATTAGTATATAGCGCCTTAGGGTAAATAGTATTTATACCTACTTTAATAGGCTTACTATAGTCGGTTTATTAGTCGGAGGCGGTCCCTTTATAGGGTTATATCCGAGGGTAGGTAGATATCCTAAACGTCCTCGGGTCTTATAATTACCCTATTACTTTTATTATTCCTCGAGTATACTATTATAAACGGGGTCCTCGGAGTTAGTAATCTAGGTATACTAGCGTATTTTACTAGGTATAAGGAGTATTATTATTAGTACGGGGGGTTATAAAAGAGGTAATAATAACTAGAGTACTTTATATACCTCCGTTTACTTAAGTAATCGCTACTAGTACTTATATACTTAATAATATAGGGATAGTTTTACTATAAGAAGTTTTTATATATCCTATACTAGAAATCTCTCTACTTTCTATAGTTAAACGAGTAATAGGATAATTCGGCTTTTCCTTAGTCCTATATATATACCCTAGTATTTAAAAAAGTAGTATAGGGTATAATAAAGCTCGTTATTAGTATTTTCGAAAATAGTCGTATCCTAGCCCTTAAAATCGTAGATATACGTCTCCTATAGGAGGGCTTTATCCTCCCTTATCTTCTTACTCTAATTATACCTAAATAACCAACCTAGTATAAACGAATTTAATTCCCTCGGCTTAGCTATCTATAGGTTAATCGTATTCTTAAAAATAATCCTTTCGTCGAATTCTATAATCGTAAGGTTAAGCTCGAAGAGCTTTAATATATATTCTACCGAGTAGCCTATCCGCTTAAGAAAAGATATTATAGTAAATATTTTACTCCTTACCTTACTCCTTAGTACTAGTCCTACTTCCTCCTACGTTATAGTAATAGTACGATAATAATACTAACGGGAGAAAGACCTATTTATTAGCGCTTCTAGTCCGCTTATAATTAGTCGGGCGGGAAGCGTAATTTATTATAACCCATCCTATTCTAATAATCCAGGGTTATACGTTATTAAACTATTCTAATAGTACTAATATATAGCCCTTTACTAAAATAGGGGAGGCGAGTATAGCGTTTTATACTTAAATAAAGTCTTTCCTAGCTATTCTACTACTCTATACCTATAAAGAGACTAATTAGTATTAGAAGTCTTTTAAAAAACTAATCGCTTTTTATATAATTACGTATATATTAAATAGTATTATTAATATCTAGAATATAAGAGTATATACTAGCTATTTATACGTACTATAGGGTTAGGGCCTACTGCCCTAGGCATGGAGTCCGCGGATCCCGTGGGGTCCGCGTACTCCTATAGAGCGGAGCGTGCCTTTAGCCTACGACTGTATTTACAGCCTACGACTGTATTTATAATAGTTTAGGGAGAATCTATAGAATCTATCGGAGGAAGGTTAATAATAAAGTCTATTATAATACTTTTTATAAGGATTCTAGGGGCTTTAATTAGCGTATAAATCCTAGCGGTAGGCTATTAGTCTATCTACCTAAGGTAATAGGCTTTATAGGCGGTAATATATTTTTTTACGCGTTTTATTATATCCCGGATCGTATACGCCTTAAGGTTTTAGAGTATATAGACCTCTCCGAAGTAATTCCGCTAATCGTACGCTATTATAATAATCTTATCGGCCTTATAGTATAGTATATATAAACGCTCGTATCCTATCGAAGCCTAATAATATAATAGACTATCCTATAAGAAAAAGGGAATACCCTACTTTTTAGCCTTTATAATTTAAGGGGCCTAAGAAAAAGTAATAATATCCTTATAGCTTTTAAGTATATTAATAATCTTAGAAAAATATATATCCGAATAATAGCCTATAGAGAATACCTTTTTAATAGCGGGATTTATAATTACCTTAGAAACGATAAAGGTATAATCGAGTATTTAGAACTCGGGGTTTTTACGTTTAAGAAGACTATTAGTCTTAGGCGTAATTAGTCGACTTAGGGTATTAAGGATAAAGTTCTTTTCCCCGGATAGGTAGTAGATTTATAAATCGTACTATAAAAGATAAATACTAGTAATAATAAAATAGCGATTAGCGTAGTCGGTACTAGTAGTACTAAGGGTATACTTCTTATAGATTTACTTTATAGTAAAATAATCTATTAGGATAATTAAAAGGAATATATTCGATTATACTATAACCTATATTTTTTTAACTACTTAAATAAGGTAGTTAACCTTAAGCTTAAAGGGTCCGTAGGATTATTCGGTAGAGGTTAATTTACGGGAAAAAAAGTAAATTAGCTCTATAGATTTAACTAGAATAGGATTACCTAGCTACTATTTATTATTATAAAAATAGTAGAATATAGCCGTAAAGCCTTACTATAGAGAGCTATTAAGTTAATAGAATAAATAATAATCTAGGTTTATATAATAAAGTATACGATAGGAGGTAATATCCGCTTAAATAGCGCGGAAGGTATTAAGTTCTTATAGAGTCGGCTTAAATAAAACGGAATACGCGAAGGCCTTTTTCTTCTATAGCTCTCCTATTATTACTTTACTAATATTACGTTTATAGTATAAAAGAATAACCTTCTAGGCCTATAAGGGCGTAATAACCTAGCTATAGTATAGAATTATAAATCTTAAAAAACTAGTTATACTAATATAGTTCTTAAGATCTTATAGAGTTATAGGAAACTAAAGTAAAGTAAATACTATAATTCTCTTAACTAAAGAGCTTATACTAAGTCTATCGATATAATAACCGAGTAATTATACGGAAGGGTAGTTAATCTACGATTTCTTCGGATTTATTATAATATTAAAACTATCGAAAAGGCTAAAGGCGGTAGCTAAGTACTTCCGATAATCTTTTATAGTTTACGAGAATATTATAATATTATCGATAAAGGTATAATAAAATAAATAGTAATAATATAACTTATAATCTATATATCTTTAAGCGAATACTAGGCTATTATAAAAGCCTATAAGCGCTATAGTAACCTTTTTAAGGTTATAATAACTCGTAATTATAAAGTATTCTTAATATTTTTTATAAACCCTAAACTAATAAAAGAACTACGAGGTATTAATAATAATAATAAAACGATTACCTTAGATAGCGTATATAATATCCTCTTATAATAATAGTAGATAAGAGTCGGGAATTATAACCTTATTAATACTACGTAGGTTTATAATAATATAGCCTTTTAGCTACTTATTAACTATTCTTTAGATAATAAAGACTAGGGAAGTAAAGGGGGTTAGCCCTTTAACCTACTCTAGTCGGCCTTAATAATATAAATAATCGTATATCTTATCGATTAGGTTATAATCTTTAATACCCTATAAGTAGGGCTATTATATAACCTTTTATTTATACTAATCTAGAGTAAATAGTATTAAGAGTTCCTCTTTAGGTTTAAGGTACGTATTATTAATATCCTCCTAAAGACGGTAATAATACTCGATAATACGTAGAAAACCCTATATAATTAAGGGGTTTTTATTATATATATAGCTCCCGAGACTACTAAGGACCTCCGGTAAGTCTATAGGCTTTTATACGAGTAGGAGGCTATACGCGAGTTCTTTAGTCAGGACCTCCTCGATTAGCGCGAATTCTATAGGGGCGATTATAGGCTCCTAACCTTATATATAGGCGAAGATAGTATTAAAAAGCAGTATTAATAAGGGGTTAAAGTATAGTATTAGAGGAGCCTTAGCGATAAAGGATTCGGTAAGCTTATTATTAGTAATACCTTTATTCTAAATACTAAGAAGAATTAGGTTAATATCGACTTTTAATATAATACTATTCTCTATTAAGAATATAGGGCCTAATTATATATTATAAAGAAGGGTAAGTCCTACTAGAATAGACTTAATAGTAAGAAAGCCCGAGTCCTTCTACTCCTTTAGGTATTCTAACTTAATCTTCCGATTAAGAATAAGCGGCTTATCCGACTAATTATAAACGATAATTACCTATAGAGTCTTCGAATCGATAATAGTATATAGAATACTAGGTAGAATACTATAAAAGGAGAAAGACCTTCTAAACGGAACTTTTTTCTATTTAGTAGGGATTATAACTATACTACCTACTAGGATTATTACCTTCCCTTAGTATTATACCTTCCTTATAATATTAACCCGAGGCTTATTTATAAAGAATAGGATTTTAAAGTCGGCTAATATACTAAAACGAATTATTATAATCCTATAATTAATATTCCTTTAATATAGCTAGAAGAAGGTATTACCTAGTAAAGCTCTAGCGCTAAGGTTATTAATAACCTATCCTAAGGTAATAAACCTAGAAAATCCTATAAGCGATTCGTCCGATTTAAACCCGTATAATAGGAAGGAAAAGGTAGCCTAAGTCGTATAAATAAGAGGCTTTCTTAAGATCCCTTTAATTAGTATAGGCTTCCTTTCCTTAACCTTATACTTAAAGTTCTAGATAAATTTATGATTAATAAGCGGATTCCTATAGCCTATATTAGGATAAACTTCGAAGCTAAGTCTATTAGGCGTAGCCTATACCTTAATACGGAGGTATAAGTAGGAATTAATTCCTTACGTATTAGTCCTAGCCTTTATTAGCTTAGGGATATAAATTACTATAGAGTTAGCGGTCTTTAGAGCTTTTACTTTATTCTACCTTCGATAAATAAGCTAGCCTACCTTAGTTAAGTTCTATAAATACTTATATAGGCTATTTCCCGAAGGAAACTTATAATAATAGTAAGAGTACTCGTAGGCCTTAGGGCTATACTTAGTCTCCTAATAGATTCTCTTCGGGCTAATATAATCCTTTATAGTAATATACTTATCTAGGGTAATAATAATAGGAAACTATCGACTATATTTACTATATTAGTAGGCTCTTTAAGGGTTATCTTTTCGGGCTTTAATAAGGAAAGTATATCCTATATTTTCTTCGGGGGTATCCTCCTCGGATAAAGTAAATAAAGCGGACGATAGCTCGTCTTCTCCTTCGCTAGTATTAGATTCGTCGACCTAGTATTTATTCTTAAAATATACCTTCTTCTCTTTTTTCTCTTCGATACGGTTAATACGGCTATAATAATAGGAATTATTATTATAGTACTAGGAATTATTATAGTTATATACGTTTTAATTCCTATAATTATAATACTCTCCTCGATTATTATTATAATAATATCCTTAATTATTATTATAATAATATCCTTAGTTATTATTACGTTTTTCTTTACGCTTTTCCCCCCCTAAAAAGGGTTATTAGTCCCCGCGATTACCGCCGGATTTACGATTATCCTATAGGGATTTTATAATAAGTATTTTATTAAACTTAAGATATTACTTAAGGTATTTATTAATATATTCTTTATAGGACTTAATATCTTGGATCTAGTAGATTAGGACTATACGACTTTTCGGAGGCTCGAGTTCCTTAATAATCTTAATAGTAATAAGAGGAAAAATAATCTCGAGAATCGTCTTATTAATCGTAATATAGAATTACTAGGCGAAAGAAACCTTATACTATAGCTAGTAAGTTAAAGATATTATCTTATTAACCTATATATTAATAATATATTTAGTACTATAAAGTTCTTACTAAACCTATATAATTAAGCGGTAGAATCGCTTTTAAAAATACTTTATAAAATAATATAAGGTACTAAAGGTAAGCTTCTAGCGCTATTCGAAGTTTAGTTTGGTTATATACTACGTAAGTATAACGCCTATAAGGAATAAAAGGTAAAATAGGCAAAAAGTATAGGCGTTATCTAATTCGTAAACGCGAAGGTATTCGTAGAAGAGATTAACGTTAATAAAGGCGACCTTTTTATTCTTACCGGTAATAATACCTATTCTATTAGGGTTTAGGTAGTCCGGATAGAAAGTACTAATATTATTTCTTTTTAGCCTTTTATTAATAGCTTTTTCGGAGGCCTTATCGATAGTTAGGTCTATTAAAAAGTCTTATCGATAATATCCAGGCTCTATAAAATCTAACTTAGATTCGGAGTTAGAGCTATCGAGAGGTATAGACTACTAATAGTATTTACCTTATAGTATCTATTAGGAAACGGTAGTTTCTATAGTAAAATAAGCGGGTCCTTTATTAATAATAATATATTTTTCGATAGAGGGCTAGACTAAAGCTTATTATAAGAGCGTTTATAAGGGCTTATAATTAGCGGGATATAATTCCTCCGACTCTCCCTTATTAATAGGTATAAAGAGGTCGTATAAAAAGACCTTAGGTTCGAGAATATTATCCATATAATACCTCTTAAGACGGGCTCGGATAGTCCTTATTATATCGAAGTACTTATCCCTTGTACTTTTATATCGGAGTATTTTATAATATATTCTAGGATAAGCGTACTCGAGACGATAAATAGCTATATAATAGGCGTTTATATAATCTAAATTATAATTCGTAAATAAATCTAGAGTAGTTATAATAGGTTATTTAATAAGAAACTTACGGAAGTATAAGGCTTATATAATTATAAGTCGGAATTTACTATCCGTTTAAATACCCTAATATAATTCCTTTATATATTCGACTAGGTTATCTAAAATAATAAATACGGACCTTTAACGCCCTTTATTTCTTATAGGCTTTAGGGATATCTCCCTAATAATAGCGCCCTTATCTTCCGGGTTAGAGTCTACCTTATCTATAGTATAAAAGCTAGGCTCCCTTATACTAGTACTAGGCTTACCTATACGAGAGCTTATCTAAGAGTTAGGCTCCCCCTTTTTCCGTACGGGTCCCTTCCCCTTTCCTACGGGGGCGGAGGCGTCCTTAGCTATAATATATCTTATTTTAGTAAGGCTTATTATTTTACCGAGTCTCCTTAATTAGTCTATTATACCTATAGAACCTAAGATATTATCTAGGTTCTCTATAAATTAAATAAGCGGGGAATATAATAAGTAGTCTATAGAGTTATAAAAGTTCTATAGGTTTTAAAAGGATATAATACTATTACTAAAGGGGGTTATATAATTTATCGTATATAGTTTTATAAAGACTAGCTTATAGGCCTATCCGATTATAAGGATTAGTATAAAGCCTATTTAATTATAAGGACTAGCGAGAAGCTTATTTAATTATCCGATTAGAATAATCGGGAAGTTATTACTATAAGCGAAGTATAATTACTATTATATAGTATACTTAGGGCTAGATTAAGATATTATAAGAGTAATAATTCTCCTCTATACTCTATATACGGAGAGTATACCCTAATAAGCGGCTATAAGCCTTATAACTAAGGGCGACTATATTATATAATCCTTCCCTTCCCGATACCTCTATACGCTTGTACGCACATTCTCCTACGGCCTCCGTATATTCTAACGAATGTGTATTAATTTATTATCGAATAGATTAGAATCTTAAAGTACTTCTAAAATTATATTATTATCCTCCTTTTTAATCGATAGAAAAGGCGGATCGATAAGTACTTCCTTCTAAATACCTATATTTAGTATTTCCTTCTAAATACGGGTATTTATAGGTATAACGCTTAGTAATAGTAGGTAAATCCTTTATTCGGGTATTTAAACGTATTATTATTATTTTCCTTAAGTTGTTATTTTTTCTATATTTACCCTATACTATAGGGAAGCGTTTTAGCTATTATTTAGTTATATAATCGTTCCTTCTTTCCCTACTACTAGGTATTAGATAGGTTTAAATTCGATATACTCGTCTTCTTTAAAGGTTACCTTAAATTTAATTCTATCGTTTTTTATATTAGGCGGGCTAGTATAATCGAGAAAGTAGATATCCCGTATACGAATAATAGTACCTTAATCCGGTAGTTAGATTTTATAAATATAGCCGTATAAGCCTTCGATACCGATAAGATTCCCTTTTTATACTCGAGGGGCTATTTTCTCCGAATAAATAATCTTTTCCTTCGGCTTCGTTATATATATAATATAGCCCTAAGCGTATAAGTACCCGATATTATATTTATATAGGAGGCCTATAGCCTATATTATTCTCTTTAATAACGATTTCTTATTCTTAGTTAAAAGTAGGTTCGAAACGTATACTATTATCGATATATAGAATAGCTAAAGGTATACTAGAAGCTCTAAATATAGATAAATCGCCTAAACGAGTATTATTAGTATTCTACCCGCCTATTCTATAATACCGTTTTACTACGAGTTATATAGAGTCGAATATCTTAGTATAAAGCTATTTTTAAGAGCCTAGGCCTTTATAGTATTATTCTAAAACTCCTAGGCGTTATTAAATACGAGTATAATAATCGGTATACCTCCTAAGGTATTATCGACTTATCGTTTTTATTTATATAGAAGATTATATACTTAAGCCTTTATTTAAGTACCTATAGTCTAGTAAAAATATATAAACGCGTTAATACTATATAAGCTATAATAGACTCTACTATAACCCGTAGGTAAGTACTCTATTATATCCTAGAAGACGATATTAAGGAATCTTATTAGTCTTACTAAAGAGCTTCGACTAATAATAGTATCCGCCTTAGTAAAAATATAAGCTTCGTAGTAGAAGTCTATAGCCGTTTTTTAATCGATAAGAATATTAGCCTTTTAGTAGGTAGTAATAACCTTTTCCTTATTAGCGTAGGTAAGGTATTTATATATAATCGCGAAATCTACTTTTAACCCTTTTTATAAAGTTTTATAAGGCAAGGTAATAAATACCTAAATAATAGTATCGCCTTCTCCTATAGGGGTAGTTCCCTTAAATCGAAGTTTTTTATTAAAATAATAAACCTATTCTTTCGTTTATTAGTTAATAAGCTAATTAGTCTTTAAATCTATAATAAATCCCTTCTCCTTAAGAATACTCGTACTAATTAAATTTACTATAAGATTAGGATAATATAATATATTAGAGAATACGATTAATTTACCTCTAGGAATATTTATCCGGACTTTTCTAAAGGCTTAAGGTATTAGGTCTCCTCTATTAATAGCGAGAAAGGGCTTTAGATTAGGGTTTTCTCGGATTTTAATAAACTATTTTAGGTTATTAAATAAATATCCTCTAGCGCCCGAGTTATAAACTATATTATCGCGAGTAATAAGGCTTTAGGTAGCTATTATCTCGTACGCTTTTCCTATACTCGTTATAAACTCTAATACCTTAGCTTTATAGGTATTCTCCTAATTAGGAGGCGTAAGCTTAGGGTACTTAATCTAGTAATAATCTTTATTATAAAGAGTACCTCTAGGTCGAATATAATATCCGTATTTAAGGGTACTTCCCTTAGTAGTATTCCTTCCGCTATAACCTCTATAGCCCTTATAGCCTCCTTAGCCTCTACTATATTTATATAAGTTATCGGCTTTCTTATTACCTTCCTACTTCTTTTTTAACTAATTCTTATCGGTAAAAAACGTATTAGGTAATTACTTCTTTTATTTATTAATAGAGGTATAGCTCTTTAAGAACTCTAGAAGCTCCGTTTTTAATAATACTTTTCCTTTCTCTATTTAGTAGAACTATTCCTTAGTACGATAAGGTATAATATCCCGGATTATATTAATAGTATTAATAATAAACTATCCTTCCGACTAGTTAGTAATAATAATATAAATCTAATCCTATAGATAGTATAAGCGTTTAACGAAATCCCTAAACTTATCGAAGTTCTCTACCTTAAGTATAAATATAATCGTAGGCTAAAGGCGTACTCTACTCTATAGGACGCCGCGGATCCCCTACGGGGTCCGCGGATCCTAGTCCTAGGGTAATAAGGCCCTAACCCTATAATACGTATAAATAGGTAGTATATACGTTTATATTCTAGATATTAATATTACTACTTAATATATATATAATTATATAAAAGCGATTAGTCTTTTAAGAAACCTCCGATACTAATTAGTCTTTTTATAGGTATAGAATAGTAAAATAGCTAGGAAAGACTTTATCTAGGTATAAAACGCTATACTCGCCTCCCCTATTTTAGTAAAGGACTATATATTAGTACTATTAGAATAGTCTAATAATATATAACCCTAGACTATTAGAATAGGATAGGTTATAATAAATTATACTTTCCGCCCGATTAATTATAAGTAGACTAAAAGCGCTAATAAATAGGTCTTTCTCCTATTAGTACTATTATTATACTATTATTATAATATAGGAGGAAGTAGGACTAGTACTAAGGAGTAAGGTAAAGAGTAAAATATCTATTATAATATCTCTTCTTAAGCGGATAGGCTATTCGGTAGAATATATATTAGAGCTTTTTAAGCTTAACCTTACGATTATAGAATTCGATAAAAGGATTATTTTTAAGAATACGATTAACCTATAAACGGCTAAGCTAAGGGAATTAAACTTATTTATACTAGGCTAATTATTTAAGTATAATTAGAGTAAGAAGATAAAGGAGGATAAAGCCCTCCTATAAGAGATATATATTTATAATTTTAAGGGTTAGGATATAACCGCTTTCGAAAATACTAATAATAACCTTTATTATACCCTATATTACTTCTTTAAATACTAGGGTATATATATAAGACTAAGGAGAAGCCGAATTATCCTATTACTCGTTTAATTATAGAAAGTAAAGAGATTTCTAGTATAGGATATATAAGAGCTTTTTATAATAAAGCTATCCTTATATTATTAGGTATATAAGCGTTAATAATAATTATTTAAATAAATAAAGGTATATAAAATACCCTAGTTATTATTACCTTTTTTATAACCCCCCGTACTAATAATAATACTCCTTATACTTAGTAAAATATACTAGTATACCTAGATTATTAACTCTAAGAACCCTATTTACGATAGTACCCTCGAGGAATAGTAAAAGTAATAGTATAAATATAAGACCTAAGAACGTTTAGGATATTTACTTACCCTTAGATATAATCCTATAAGAAGATTACTTTAACCTAATAAACTAACCTTAGCGAGTCTACTAAAGTAAGTATAAATACTATTTATCCTAAGGTATTATATACTAGCTAAGAGTATTATTAAATTCGATTATAACCCCGGATTTATACTTATCGGATATAATAATAAATAATAGAATAATAACTATAATTTTAGCTATAACCTCCTACTTATATTTATATAGCCTATATAGATTAATACTTTTAAAGCTATTAACTTTACTAAACTCTAGAATAAGAAGTAGAACTTTACTAGCTAAGCGTATAACCTCCTTAATAATAAAGTACTATAGTTTATAAATATATACTATACCCTTAATATTATACTAAGTAAATTCTATACTATTTTCCCGTATATTCTTAAAGGCGAAGTATAGTAATTTTATCTTCTTATTATATAATAGAAGTATACTTCCTTATTCTCCGAATAATACTATATACTATAGGAGTACTTTTATACTAGGTATAATAAGGAGATTTATAATAATAACTAATCTAATATATTATTCGGTAGGATTTAGAGTAAGAACCCTAATAAAACCTAGATTTAAGTTCTTAACCTTCTTATAACTAAGCTATACTATTATTAATATACCCTATTTAGCGATAGAAATAATAATAAGGATTTACTTCTAGTAATAAAAAGAGCCTACTAGGGTAAGCCTATATTTAAAATAATACTTTTTAAATCCTTAAGTAATTTCGAAGAATTCTATAAAAATCTATATACTTTCCTCGATCTTAAAAAAGCCCTAGGGACCTTCCTAACGGATAGAAAGTTTAATAGTACTAGTAGGAGACCGAATTAATAATATTAGACTTAGCCTATATATATACCTATAAATAAGCGCTATTACGTTTATAAGAAGTAAGGCTATTATTTATACTAATATACGCCTAAAGAGAAAAAGTAAGCGTATATAAGATTCAAGAGTTAATAAGCGTATAATAGTAAATCTATAGGCTAGAAGTAGTTCTCCGCCTTCCTTACCGATTATAAAGGAGATAAATTTAAGGATAATAAGTACCCCGATAAGACTAATAATAATAATAACGATAATAATAATAATAATAAATAATAAACCTTTATAGCTTCTTTTCTCTACGATAAAATAACCTATTATAGTCTTTAAATACTTATTATTATAAATACTATAAACCTCCGTATTATTATAATAGCTAGCTATACCCCTATATACGATAATAATACTAACGTACTTATACTTATAGTTATTTACGCCCTCGAGAAATACTCCTTATAGGTATTCTAGGGTATTATCCCTAATACGGGAGTAATATAGAATTCGACTACTAATAAGCCTTAGTTCTTAGCCCTATAAAGAGAATAACCTAATATATATTTTAATAAGGTAACCTAAGGTATTATAAAAATATCCTTTAGTAATAAGCCCCCGATTACCTCTCTTAGATTAGTATAGCTTAAGACCCCTATTAGTAGGATCGAATTTTATATTCTTAAAACTAAGACCCTATTCCTTATATACCTCTAGGATATATAGCGCTTTAGATATTATCTTAATATTCTATAGGGTTATATAATACTTTAGAATAGTAATAAGGTACAGTCACTGGAAAAAAGTTCCGACCAACTCAGATTTCCCGGAATTTTAAGCATTAACCCCTAAACTTAGAATACTAATTTCTTAGCTAATTTAGATATAATTAATTAACTAGTAAATTCTTCTAATTCCTAAGAAGAAGGAGTATAATTAAACTTATTTAGTATTTTATATATTACCCGTCTATAATTATAATAGCCTAATTCCTTTTTTATACTAAATTTATTAGGTTTTTAATACCCTATTTTTAATTAATTCTTATATCTTAAGTATTACTCTATAGAGCCTTTGTTTAAAGGTACTATTAGAAAAGAAGTTAATAAACCTAGAATATATTTTTATTTCTTTATATTTTAAAATCTTATATAATAATTAGTAGAAAAAGTATTTTTTAATTTTTATTTTTTTTAAAAAAATAGTACTATAGATTAAAACTACTATTTAGGGCTTATTAATTAAGATATTACTTAGTAATCTAAGTTATTAGTAGGTATTTTAATAAAACAAAAGTAAAAAGTTTTATTTTATTTTTAATTCTTTTAATTAAATTATTATATAATAAATAATAAAGTCTCTTTTTTTAGGAAAAATAAAAAAAGTAAAAATATTTTTCAAAATTTAGTATATAATTAGAATATTTAATTAAAGGATAATATAAACTTTTCTAATCTATCTTAGCTTATATACTATATAAAAATAGTTTTATATCTTTTCTAGTTATTTTATATCTTTTTTAATAATTACTTTTATTAATAGACCTTAAAAAATTAATAAAAAGACCTATTTTATAAAAGTATTTATAATTTAATATATATAAGACTTATAATTAGGAGAACTTTATATATTATAAATAAGATATAATATAGTCTTATAAGATTTTTATCTTATTTTTATATTAATTATATCTAATCTTATAGTCTTTTAAAACGTAGGGTAATACTTTAGGGTAGGTAAATTTTTAGAGTTAGTCGGAACTTTTTACACCCCACTGTACTTATAGTCTTTTATTAGGGATATCCTTAGTTTTTCCTAAGCTATTATTAGCCTAGTATAACCGTCTTCCTTACCGATATTAAGATATACTAATTATACTAATGTTTTAGGTATTTATTAGTCTAACGCCTATACGATATTCTAAATAATACTAGTTATAAGGTTTTATATAAGGCTTTAGAGGAAATCTATAAAGTATACTACTATTATTAAGTTAAAGGCTTAGTATTATACCGTTTTAAGTTCTCCTTATATAATAATTACGACTTTAATTATAAGGTTATTATAAATATCCTTTATTTAGATAAGTATAATATTCTTTACTTTATAAATACTATTACCTCCTTTTAAGTAGTATAATTCCTTAAAAATAACTCGGTAGAATAAGTATAGTAGGCGCTTAAGGTATATTAGATTAATATATACCTTAGACTTCTAGACTTCCTTATATATAATATAGGGATTAACTTTATTATACGAGACTTTTAGGCTAAGGTACGATTCTATAGGATTACCTATTACTAGGTATTTATTAAAGCCTACTAGAGTATTAATAAGGTCGAATAGTATTATAGTCCCTTTTAGTATATATATAAGATTCTATAGGATAAAATAAAAGGAGTCTCCTAGGAGAATATACTATAGGTAGCTATTAAAGCGATTAATAATACCGCTAGCCTAAATAGATTCGTATTAACCCTCCTCGTTTTTAATATATATCCTAGGCTTATAATAAACTTAGTACCCTTATAATCTATAATAAAACGTATATATACTATTATAAAAGCGCTAAAGGTAGTATAGAATACTATAGTATTATATAAGGTTATTATTATACTATAATTAGGAGATACGAATATTATAATACTCCTCTTAGCGTAATTATATTTTAATTCCCTAGTACTCGTATATTATAAGAAAAAGGGCTAGTATAGACTTTACTATATTCTTTAAACCGATAGTAAAAAGGTACTCCTTAAGATACTATAAGGATCGAGTTCCTTTAGGGTTATATATATAAAGCCCTATTTTAAAACCTACCCTAAAAACGAGAACCCTACCCTATTTACCTATATAAATACGACTCTTATATATATAAATCCGGCTCCTACCTTTATATATATAAAGTTCCTATAAAAGCTTATTATTATAATCCTATATCGATCTTTTTCGGATTTAGAGCCCCCTATTATTATATTTATAATAGAATATAAGAAAGTAATTATAGAGCTTTACTTCCGCCTTCGTAATAATAGCTAGATTATAACTCCTAGTAGCCCTTTTAAGAAATCTAATAAAATTAAGATTATTATTCTCTTAAATATAGGAATTATTATACTAATTACCCTCGATATAAACGATTACCCTACCCGAATTTTTCGTATATACCTAGTCTATAAGATTAAGAGAATTAGGACTAATAAACCTTATAAAAAGTTATATTTAGTTATCTAAGGTTATAATAATTATAAAAAAGAGCTTTTATTAACTTAATCCCCTATAATTTAATATAGTAATTAATAACTTTTTTTTACTCTTACCTTATTATTCCGAAAAATAGGAATAATACTTATATTCTAGGATATTATATAAGCCTACCTATAGTCGAAAACCCCTTTATAATACCGTATTATCGCTAAACTACCGTATAAGCTTAAAAAGAAGTTTCCCTAGGGGATACTCTTTTAAATCGTTAAACTACTATACGGAATTATAAAAACTAGAGTATACTAGTTTAAAACATATTAGGGATATTGTAATAAAGTCAGGGAGAGTACTAACTTACATAATATCAATTGAGCCATTTGGACAAAAGATACACCAATGACGTACGATAGGTCGTCAACGTCACTGCTCTCCACGCTTATCAAGGACACGACGCCGCCGGGCTACGCCCCGCGCCTCGCCACATTATGACTCTATTACAACCATCTCCCCTCTTCCTATAGGGAGGGTGTTCAGCCACTACGACAAGCGTATACCCCTAGCCGGATAACCTGGCTGTAAGCGCCCGACCGTATTCTAGCCAAAGGGGGATACCCAGAGGCGCGGTTCGAATACCCGACCATTGTACGTCATAATTGTAACAAAGTCAGGGAGAGTGCTGACTTGCACAATGTCAATTGAGCCATTTGGACAAAAGATACACCAATGACGTACGACAGGTCGTCAACGTCACTACTCTCCACGCTTATTAAGGACACGACGCCGCCGGGCTACGCCCCGCGCCTCGCCACATTGTGACTCTGTTACAGATATCTTTATAAGAACCTTTATATAACCCTATTATATAACCTATACCTTCTAGTAATAGTAAAGGATAAAACGGGTACTATAGGGTATTTTACGATTTATACTTTATAAATAGATAATACTAGGTTTATTATAATAATAGACTTCCTTATAATAAAGAAGGCGGAATTAGGTAAGGCTAATATAATAGCTAAGCCTAGGAAAGCTTTATATAAGGGTTAATAAAAGGACTTTAATAACTATTAAATTTAACTCCTCGACGATAATATACTCCTTATTAACTAAAAGGGATAAGGAGAAAAGCTTACTATTATTAACCCTAATAATAAAAATATAATAATAGGCTATATTTATTAGTATACCTATAATACTTATATTATAAGTATTTACTAGCCTAAAGCTATTTATAATCTTTCTATTATAGTATAAGCGTAAAAACTAGGCTTTATAGATTTTAAAGCGCTAAATTATTATATTAAGTAGTAAATAGAGTATTCGACTTATAGCCTAATATATATCCCTTTAGACCTTATATATACTAAAGTCTTTATCTTCTCGAATAGCTTATTTATAAATAATAAAAACCTAAGTTTATAGATTAAATACCTAGTTATCCTTATAAAGGAGGAGAGGACTAATACGATTAATAATAACTATTTTATAATATAAGGAAACGTATTATACTAGAGTTTTACTAAGTATAAAAGAGTTATAAAAAGTATTTTAGCCTCTAAAATCTATAGTCTTATAATCGGCTTTAATACTAGCTTCGCTTTATACTATAACCTTATTTATATTACCTCCTATTTATACCTCCTACTATTATTAATTATCGTTTATACTAACTCGTATTTATTATACGAGTACTTAGTTAAGATAAGTATAATAAAAGAAAAACGGCTAATAATTAATTTATTAGCCCTATAGTAATTATACGAAAAAAGGGAGATTAAGGAGGTTTAGTAGATCGATAATTATAATAACCCTATTAACGCCTTAATAAAGGCTATAGTAAATAATACGCTATACCGCTTAATTAATAATAAGCATTTAGATATTCGGGTCGAGGCTTAGGTTAATTATATAAGGAAGGGAGAAAAAGGGTAGGAGGGAGCGGATTATAGTAAGAAAGAGAGTCGAGTATAAATATAATCGTAGGCTAAAAGCGTACTCCGTTTTATAGGATACCGCGGATCCCTTATAGGGTCCGCGGATCCCGGTTCTAGGGTAGCGGAGCCCTAACCCTACGATACGCATAAATAGGTAGTATATACGTTTATATTCTAGATATTAATATTATTATTTAATATATATATAATTATATAAAAGCGATTAGTCTTTTAAAAGACTTCCGATATTAAGGGATTAGAATTCGATTATAATCCCTAATATAATAGCCTTTAGTATCGTATTATATTCTCTTTTAATAGCCTCGAATATCTTATATCCTATTTTAGTATTATCCTATCCTACGTTTTTAATACCTTTAAGGACTATAGGTTTAATATAATAGATAAGGATACGGCGGATATATTTCTCGCCCTTTTACTAGTCCTTTAGGCTATTAATATCCGTAGATAAGGGTTTATTACCCTAGTTATTCTTAATATAATTCTTAAGATCGGCTTTATTAAAAAATAACCGTATATTTATTTCCTATAATAAATAGTTCTCCTAGCCTTTAAGCCTCTAAATCCCTATTAGTAAAGAGACCTATATAGTATTACTTATTATAATAATAATTAATTCTAATTTATCGATTAATATTAAGAGAATACTACCTATAGGGTATACGGAGTATTCTTAATATAAGGAATACTAATATTATTATATAGTAGCCTATAAATCCCCGGATTAGGATCCTTCTTTTAACTTTATAAAGACTTATAATAGGTATTATTACTACTAAAATTCATAATAAGTAGTACTTTTTATTATCTTCTATATATTTTTTTAATATTTCTTTTTAATAGATAATTATTTATACTTCTATATAATAGCGTTTATAACCTATTATAGGTATAATAGATCTCTATTATACGTATAAACTCTATAATAATAATACTACTACTAAGAGACTATCTATACTCCTAACTACTACTAAATAGGTGGGTATACGAGCTACGAATATCCCGGGCTAAACCCTATATGGGTCCAGGTGCTCTATCATCCTGGTGCCTGCAATATCTAGTACTAGTACCTTCCCACAAAGTCTGTCTACCTACTTAGGTACCCAGGTAGTATATAGTGAAAGAAAAATTTGACATCCGTTGGCCTCCTAAAGAACCAAGCAGTTCCCCATGAAGCCAACGCGAGCTTCTGCCCTGCCCTGCTCTGGTTCAGGGGAAAGCTATTGACCGCGCGGCACGGGGTGGGGCCGAGCCGCGGATCCGGGCGGGGCCGTATCATGACCGACTTTACCGACAACCAGGAAGCCACGCATCCCCACATTGAATCCGCACCCAGCGCGCGGATGCATGGCAAGAACACCCACATGATTTCATAGTCACGTGAGTTGCGCGACACACCCACGACGTCGCATCTCTCTCGAGTCTCGACAACGTCGTATCGTGACCAGAACCACCCATCACCAATCATCATGGGCCAGACTTTATCCGACGAGCAACAGCCGCCCTCTCACTCGCACGAGGAAATGAGGCTGCAGTTGGTGAGATCGTCACAACGCCCGTCATGGCGGCCTCGCTGACGCCATGACGGGCGACTGCCTCAAGGCCCAACGCTTTAGGGACAAATGCTACAACCCGATCGAGTTCTACTCGCTCAATGACGTCTTCAGCACCCTGTGTGATCGTCAAGACTCTGTACGCTATCTGAGGGAGGAGACCGTCGCCCGCTACCTCGAGATTCCGGATATTCTCGGCGCGTCGCCTGTCATTTTTCGGATGATCTTGTATCTCGGCGCCTTCCCGTTCCTGCTCGATGCTCCCGTCATCCTCGAGCTTCCTCACCTCGTCATTGTCGTGACTCTTCTGACCGATCGCTACCGCCGCGTTCTGGCCAAGGGGGCTGCCGACAGAGCCAAGCTTCTCTTCAAGAGTCTGGCTGTGTACGACCGGAAAGCATCTGCCGGGTCCGTTTCGCCGCCGCAGTCGCGCGCGTCTCATCCTCAGGGCTTTTCCGTGGATGCGCCAGGAGATGAGGAGGAGGAGGAGGGCGACGATGATGACGATGACGACCTCGTTCTCACCGCTCATGAGATCCTCAACGTCACCCAGACAACCGGCCATCCCAGCCTGTCCGAGTTTCACAGCGCCATCATTCCCACCGACAACTTTCGCAAACTCTTGATGCTTCTGCTTCTGGCTGCGCCGCTGGAAGCACGTGAAACGCTCTCCCAGTACTCGGGCCGCGTGTCAGGCGACCACCTTGAGGCTCTGCGGTCGACGGCTGAGAACATGCTTGCTTCCTTCGTTGACGCCGAGACATCCCCGGGCGTGAAATACAAGTCTTTCAAGACCATCATCCCCACGCTCTTCCCTCATCTGTTTCGCGGCTTCAACGGCCTCTTCGAACGTTTTCTCTTTTCCAAGAGCTTAGACCTATCAAAGCGCAAGGGCGATGCAAAACCCACAAAAGAAACGCTCCAGGGCGCGGCGCAGCCCCTGCTGCCTGACGAGGGCGAGATACTCAATGATCACGTACTTTCGCAACTTTCCATGTTCCTTCCGGGCTCGTCCCTTTTTCGGAGGGTCAGGCTGCTGTACTCCGGATCTGACGCGGGCTTTTCCATGGGAAGCTTCGAATCCAAGGTCTTTAATTGGAGGGCGCCCACCGTACTTCTGGTCAGCGGTACCCGAATCGGCGACGTCCCGGACGGCGGTCAGGAAGTGGCCTTTTCCGATTCTCTGCCGACAAATCGCTTCCGAGCCGGAAGCAAGTCCGATCGAGTCACGTATGGCTTGTACGTGCGGGAACCGTGGAAACACACGAGCAAAGGGTGCTTCGGCGACTCGGAGACGGTCTTGTTTCAACTCGAGCCCATCCACGATGTGTTTCCCGCGTCGACGCTCAACACCGACTACGTCGCCTTCACAAAGTCTCCCGGCAGCCGCAACTGCCTGACCATAGGCTGTCCGCACCCCAAGCAGACGCAGTCTCACCGGAGAGACGGCCCGTTCAGCCTCGGGGCCGTGTCCCTGCTGCTCAACGACTCGTTCGAGTTCGGCGTCTTCAACCACGACTTTGGGTCGCGCGGTGGGGCGTTCCACACCAGTCTAGTGAGGCGATATGACTTTCAAGACCGCTTTCAGATCGAGAAGCTCGAGGTCTGGGGCTGTGGTGGTGACGATGAGGCCAAGGCCCAGGCCGAGCGGTGGGCTTGGGAGGCCAGAGAGGCCGAGGCGAGACGGAAAATCAACCTCGGTGGGAATATAGAGGCCGACAGGGCGTTGCTCGAGATGGCGGGTCTCATCGGCAATAACCGAAGCGGGGGGTCCATGGGTTGATCATGGGCTTGTCTTGAGGATGCTGTGACGATAGAGATTGCTTTGCCTACGTGGGCTGAGGGAACGGTGACTGAGGCAGTGTTGCGTCGTCGGCCGTTGTGTATATTCAAAGCTTTGACAGCCATGGCATGCTTATGATGTAGTATGTATTTCAAACTCCAGGCTGGTCGGCCACATCAAGGCGCCGGGTAGCAATCGTCCCAATTCCTGTACAGCATCTATAGTTGAACTTGCAAGGCTGAGGTAGCCTGTACAAAAGGCACAAGTTGTCTAGTCCACGCCGTGTCGATTCATCATACGCTTCCAGGCTTTTTGCGCCTCAAGGTTAGACCCAGAAAAAGTATCGTCAACATGTATCATTAGGTGGAGATGGTGGTGAAAGGAATGGCCGCGGAACAAAGTACATCGAACGCGAGGATGAAGCAACCTCGCAATGCTAGATGATCCTACGGAAACTAACCAAGGAGAAGGCCTGCGACGAATGTGCATCTGACAGGTAGACGTGAGATGGCACGTAATATCCCTCAACAGGAGGGGCGAAGATGTTTGTTGCAAGGGGAACATGGAAAACAGACATTTCCTAAGGCTCTTTCTTCCCACCTGCTGTCTTTGACTGACTCTCCTCCTTCTTCTTGGCGGCCATGACCTCGCCAATGACCCCCAGGGAGCTCTTCGGGTTGTCCTTTTTAGGCCTTGTCTCACTGGCGGCGGTGTCCCCATCAACGGCGGCCTTGCTGCCGTCTCCTTGAGGCCACAGGCCCATCTTGCGGAGCAGACCGCCGGAGGATTGCTCTTCGGACGAGTTCTGCGCAGGTTGCTTCTTCCGAGCCATGCTGGCGATGAGGGCCTTCTCCTCCTCGTCTCTTGCTTCGAGTTCACGCAGCCATTTCTGCCGTTTCTCCTCTGCCGCTCTCTTCGTCTCGAGCTCGCGCAGCTCCTTGACCTTTTCTCGATCGTTGCTGTAGAAGATACTTCCGCCGACCATGGCGAGGATGGTGAAGCCCTGAGCAGCGACACGTAGGCGAAAAAATCGGTTCGCCTGGTGGGAATCGCCCCGGCGTACGGCGCGGTAGGCGTTTACGAAGGCGAAGACGGTGAGGCCCAGGCCTTGTCGCTTGGTTGGTGCGTGGTGGGAGTTTGCGGTGGAGGGAGGGACGAACCGAGCGGTATGAGAGGCTCTTCCTTGAGCTTTCGGACTATTTTGTGCATCTTTCGCTCCTTGTGAAAGTCCCTGTTCGGCGATGAATTTTTGTGAGCTATAGATGAGCTTTCAGGTCGCGCGGAGCACGTACGGGTCGTTGTCGAAGGAAGACGGCATCGAGCCCGGCATGGGCGGATGAGGTCTATCTGCCATGTTGGTAGGCAGGGCGAGGACGATGGCGATGGGCAATTGTCGAACTGATTTATATCCGAGCCGACGGGGAGGATCAATTTGAAGTCAGACGGATGCTGCACTGTTCGAATACGTGTATATGTATGTACAAGGTGCTGCGAGCTTGAAGGACGAAGTTGAAAGGTATCGTTGATCCGCGGAAGTGCGGTTAGTAAAGGATAGAAGATGTCATGTGGCGCAGCTTCAAGTGGCACAGGTTCGAAGATGTGGCGCCCACCTATTATTAGCTAAGGCAGCCCCAGCTAGCTCTTGCTCTCGAGACTGTGCAGGACTGCAGATAGTATATGATAGCGATAGGCTGCCTTCCAGTATTTTCAACAGCCAACGTCGCACCGAAAGAAAAAGCCCAGCCAGCATCTTTCTCGTCTATCTATATCTCAGAAGACGTGACTGACCAATGATACCTCGTGCAGCTCAAGTCAGTCACGCCTACGGAGAACAATAATGCTATGAGATCCAAACCATGTGGCCGTCGACTCTCTCGGTCCAGACGCTGACTCGTCCGCGACTGGCCGTGGCCTTCGTCTCGACCATCGCCGCCATCTCTGCCTTCTACTTTGTCTATCACTCGAGCGGCGACAGCTCTAGCACGGGAAACCTTCTCGTGAGGAGCAACGCCGTGAGGCGCACGCGGCGACGCTCGCGGAGAGTCGAGCCAGGCTCCAGCTCGGCTTCTGACGCCGCTGGTGACGAAAATGTCAACAACCCCGTCGAGGCCATCGTCGATGTCGGCGCCGACGAATGGTGGAATGATCTGACCGGCTCTCAGCCCGCCCAACGCGCGGGACACAATATCGTCAGCCTTCTCTTCCGCGTCTCCGAGGACAACGCCAGACGCAACGGCTGCGTCCACCGCGGATGTCAGTGCAACTCGTGCGGCATGGTTCCTATCCGCGGCGTGCGCTACCGCTGCGCAAATTGCGCCGACTTCGACCTCTGCGAGACGTGCGAGGCTCAGGGCGTTCACACCAGGACGCACATCTTTTACAAAATCAGGGTCCCGGCTCCTCCCTTTGGCCCGCGCCAGATGCAGCCCGTCTGGTACACGGGCGATCCCGAGACCTGTCTTCGCACTCTGCCTCGCGCTCTCATCGCCAAGCTGTCGCGCGACACGGGATTCGAGCGGCCTGAGCTCGAGGCCTTTTGGCAGCAGTGGACCTTTATGGCCGCCTCCGAGTGGCGAGAAGACCCGGACGAGCTCGGCGTCGCCATGGACAGGAAGACGTTTGAGCGTTGCCTCGTGCCCACCGGCGGCTCGCGCCACGCGGCGCCCAACCTCATCCACGATCGCATGTTCTCCTTTTACGACGCCAACAACGACGGCCTCATCAGCTTCGCCGAGTTCCTCCACGGCCTGTCCTACCGCAAGCGCAAGGACAAGCTGCGCAAGGTCTTTGAGGGCTACGACATCGACAGCGACGGCTTAGTGAACAGGCGAGACTTTCTCCGCATGTTCAGAGCCTACTATGTTCTGTACAAGCAGATGCACAGGGACATTCTCGAGGGGCTCGGCGACCAACTACTCGCCAGCACCGATGCTGCCGGCGTCGTCCACAGCCGCCAGCCGCTCAGCAGCGTCTTCGGCCGGGAAGGTCGGGTGCCTCCCGCCGACGGCAGCATGCGGTTCGAAGGGAAGACGTTCCACCGCGACGGGTCAGTCGTCGTCGACGATCCCTCTCACGGGGTCACGGTCGAGAGCCGCAGCGACACGGCGACGCGCGAGGAGATCATGACGAGCCTCTTCGCCTACGAATCGCTTCAGCAACCGCGCCGCCGTTTCGTCGCCCAGCGAGACACGGACACGAACTGGCGCACTGTTAGACGCCTGAGCGCCAACGACGCGGACCGCGCGTACTGGGTCACCCTTCTGGATCCGCCGGCTTCCCTCGACGAGCTCCCCGACGCTCTTGCCGGCGCCAGCTTGCGGGACGTTGCGGAGACGGACGACGAGGCCGACTTGGACCGTGAAGACGAAGAGGAAAATGTTGACGGCGCGCAGCTGACAGACGACGAGCTACGGCTGAGGATGCTCCGACTGGCGCGGCGCCAGGTGCCCAAGATGGAAAGGCGGCGACGAGACATGGCGCGGCGCCAGTTGCATGAGAGGTGGAGGAGACGCCAGTTCTATCTCGACGAGGAGGAAGGCGGCCTGGCCCCGGAAGACTGGGACGGCGACGACGACGTGCTGGCCAAGCTCAGCATGGCGGTGGAAGAGGTGCAGACGACGCCGGCAAAGACGCGCTCGCGCTCGAGTTCCAAGGTGCGGTTCGCAGAAGACATGGACGACTACGAGACGCGGTCGAACCCGTCGACGTCGTCGCGGAGCATACCCGAGCGGTGGGGGGGCATGGGCGTACCGGAAGCCGAGAGGGACGCCGGCAAAGAGATCTTGTATCAGGTGACGCAGCAGGCCTTCAACGAGCTGCTCGACACCATCTTCAAGCCGGCCGAGGACGTGGCCGTCGAGGCGGCGGAAAGCAAGGAGCTGCGGCACAAGTACCGTGCAGAGATTGATGGCCTGCACGCGGCCGACGAGAGGTTCAAGCGGGCGGAGGCGGGGCGTCAGGGATCGGAAAGGGACAAGAGGGATAAGAGCGCGGAAGACGCCGTGTCGGAGGCGATGCTGGCAGCGGCTATTGAGCAGGCCGAGCGGCGCGACGAGGACGAGCTGGAACATCTGGTCAACCTCTCCGACTACACGATCCCTTCCGAGTCATCCGTCTCCGCAGACGACGACTACCGTGACCCGACGATGCCGCAGTTCCGACCCAACAGCAGCGAGGTGGCGGCGGCGGCGGCGGCGGCGGCGGCGGCGGCGAAGAAGCCGAAGCGGCCAGGCTCGACGGAGGCGGAGGCGGGCGAGGACGACTCGGACGCGGGCGACTCGTCGGCAGGGTCTTCGGGGACCACGGAGCCGTCGTTGGCGACGCTGCGGCGGTGGAAGCAGCTCGACGAGGCGGAGGCCAAGGCGGCGATCAGGGGAGGCTGGGGGCGGCTCACCTTTGACGAGTTCGAGGTCATCTACAAGAACCAGGAGGATCAGGGCAACAGGCTCGACTATCTGGGTAGCTGGATCGACTTTTGCATTCCTTAGGGGGGAAAGCTGTGGCGCCCGCGGAAGGGTTTTCCTCGAGGGGGAGAGCGAGGGGGAGAGCGAGGAAGGGAGTAGACACAAGGCATGCATGTACGTAATGTACTATTCCAAGTGAGCGAATTCATAGCGTAACTTGAGGATTCTGACGATGTTTTTTCTACGTGATTTGGTCGGTCACTTGTTGGGAGATGATGTATGATTTATTGTCATTGGGTGATGGTTCTGAGAGGGTCTAACATGTGTACATGTGTAGTGTTTCTGCCTGTTCAGGGGTTGGTTGGTTGGTTGCGAAAGATTCTGGCTCCAGACGCCGCCAAAGTTCAGGAGAAGGCATCTCGTCAAGACAAAAGAGAAGGGGGGGGGGGTTACTAGAAAGAGTTCAAGTGAGAAGAGTATACATGGAAGAAACAAAGGAAGAAGAAGAAGGGAAAGAAGAAGAAGAAGAAGAAGAAGAAAACCAAAAGATCACGGCTCGCGAGAGGCGTCCAACGCCCGTACAATCCCATAACTGATACCCGCAGCCAAGACGCCGACGACAAGCGTCTGGACCGCGCCCCAGCAACCAGCACGATGAGACCTGACGACGAAAAAGTCCTTGACGTAGCCGAAGAGGAGCAAGGTGACGACGGTGACGGCTATGGAGAGAAGGAGGGCGTCGCGGACGCGAGAGGCGAAGAAGTAAGGGACCATGGGGATGAGGCCTCCTACGAAGTAGCTCGTTCCCATCGTTAGGCCTGCGAGACAGGGGCGGTTTGCGGAGGAAGAGGGGGGTGATCTTTCTCTTGAGAGGGATGCGTGGAAGCGTTGGTGTAGGGAGGCGTTGAGGTTGAGTTCCTCGATGAGAAGTCTTGCCACCGCCGGCGATACGTCGTACTCTTCTCTTAAAAGGGAGTAGAGATCTTGATGGGTTCCCGCGGTGCTGTGATGGGGATTCCGCTCCGTAACGGCAGCGAGGTAAGCGCCGAGACCCATACTGATCATGCCGGAGAAGAGCTCTGCAAGACCGCCTATGACGACGAGACGCGAACTCCCCAGCGACGAGAGGCCAGCGGTAAGAGCGAAGGGGACGGTGAGGCCGTCTGAGAAGCCTATGATGACGTGGTGGAGGGTATCGTGGAGGTCCATCGTTGGCGGCGTCTTGGTCGGTGTTGATTCCGATGACCAGGGGGGGAGGGAGGGCTTGTGATGAGGTGGGGAGAGGAGGGGGGTTGATTCTTGTGTTGACATTTTTTTGGTGATGGTTAAAGATTGGTGTGTGGAAAGGGGGAACAGTTAATTTTCTGCTGGGACGAAGAAGTCAAGGAGAAAAGGGGGGGAGAGAGAGAGAGAGTTGAAAAAGAAGAGTAGAGAGATGGTTATATAAAGGAGGATAGTCCCCTATGTACTACATCCCTACCTACAAGTAAGGAGCAAATCCTCCGTCTTATACACAAATCCATACACACATCCAGGGCGGATACTCATATGTACTCATACAGGCCATGCATGATCCATGATAATACGGATAAGTGTATATGCCATGGACAAGCGGTCTACGGTCTACCATGGCTGACGTGAAGATGTTGTGATGTTGGAGCCGAGGAGCCATCGCCAGCCAATCATAGATTGGGCTTTAGTCAGACGTCGAGTGTACCGTCCAATCAGTGGCTGGCTATTTGTCTTGGTCTAACCCCCAAGGTTCACGCCGGTGTGAAAACAGGCTGGAGGTGGGTGCAAATTACGCCCTATAGTAAGTTGTCAAGTTGCCCTGAAAGGGGAATCCCTCCTCTCTCTTCCACTGCTGTTAACGAACATCCCATTGTCGCCTTTTCGAGTTCATACGATAGACCTTGTTTTATTCCTCGTTCCTAATATCTGATATCCATCAACGGCCTGCCTACCTACTCACCTAGGCAAGGCAGTCGTATCATGATATCGTCCACCTCACGATAGCACCACGAAGCTCTCCTCTCACCCTCAGCCTCATATATCCCGTCCTTCCCTTCCCGTAAGAAAGCCCAGCAAATGAGGAAAAAGACGACCGTCTGTAAAACCCCCAAATTCATCCCCCCCATCTTAAAAAAACGCCGAGAGGTGAGGAGGAGGCTGCGCCGGAAAGCGACCAGAAATCCACATGCCAATCAGACAAGCAATCTCGTCGCTGTTCACCTCCAGGAACATGAGATGCCCGTTCCCCGTCACGCCGTACTCCTCCAACCGCTTGCCCTCGACCCTGACGCCCGCCTGGCGAAGGAACTTAACCGTCGCCCAGTCGTAGGTCGAGTGCGAGCTTGCCTGCGCCGTCACGACGGTGTGCCTCATGCGTTGCAGGTTGACCAGTCTACGGGGCTGGGCCGTGGTACGGACGTGCGAGTTGTCCGCGCATCGCTGCATCACGCACGTTCCTCCGCCTTCGTTGAGGATCCTCGTCGGGAGCACGTCTAGCTTCGGGCTGGGATTGCCCGTATTCTTCTCGTCGTCGTCGTCGTTGTTGTCGTCGGCCGGGTCGGATTCCGACACGGGGGGCTCAAATCGCATCGGAATGTCGGCCAGTCCGTAAGGTCGCACGTTCGGGTCGAGACGGATGAAAGACGTGAAGCGCCGGCTGCCTCCCAGTCCCTGGCCGCGAGCTGAGCCGCAGGGAGGGCCGGCCGGTTCGATAGCCATGACGTGAGCCACTAGGTGCGGCTTCACGTCCGCTGCCAGCCAAGCCATCGTGGCGCCCGTTCCTTCGCCGATGAGGACGGCCGGGCCGGTGATCTCCAGAAGTTCGGAGAGGGCACTCTGCCCAAGCCTCTGTCGGTCTACCTTGCGCAGGAGCAGGGGCACGAGCGAGGCGTAGTAGCGCTCGAAGATCTCATCGCCGGGTTGTCCGTTCTAGGTCGTCCAGTTAGTCTTGACAACTTTCTCTTTCCCCAACTTCCCCTTTTCTCGTCTCTTCTTAATTATCTTTGATGCTGACCCCAGGCCACTTGTTGTGTTTCTTGGCTGTCTCCCAGCCCTCATGCGTCTGGCTGGCCGTGGCCGTCACGTCTCGAGAGACGATTCCCTTGTTGGGCACGGGAGACTGATTGGCAATATGCACTTGGCTGCCCGTGAGAGAGTTGGATCGTCCGGAAGCCGGCAAGTCGACGACGAAGACGCGGTAACCCTGGTACAAGAAATGGGCGGCCCAGCCAGGCCTTCCATCGGGCTTTGTCGTCCAGATCTGCATGTTGTGTGTGGCTCAGCCAAAATACTCTTTTCTTTCTTCTCTTTCTCCTCTTCAACAAGAGCAAGGGCAGACGTTACCTGGCCGGTGTGCCAGTCACCGTGAATAAAAATGATGGGCAGTGGCTGGACGACCTCAAGCGGATCGAGCCGCTCGACGTACATGTGACCGCCGGGGCGCATCACCTTTCCCACGTCGGTCCAGTAGGCCCTGACGAAGAAGGTTTGGCGCGAGCTGAAGGCGCCGTTCTTCGGCTGTGTCATGGGAGCCATGAGGACTTGATGCCCAAAAGAAGCTACTGCTGCAGGCAGAGCAGCAGACGCGGCAGCATGCAAAGCAGCAGGAGGCCCAGCAACATAAAAGGCAGCAGGAGACCCAGCAGCCGGCATAGCAGCCGGTATAGCAGCAGACCTGCTGCCAGGCCTGGCCGCAGGCACGGCGGCAGGCACAGCCACATTCAGACGATGAGGATGGTGAGAGGGAGTGGGAGGAGGAGGATCCGACGGAAGAGGAGGAGAAGAGCGAGAAATGGGAGGAAGAGGCGGGGCAGAAGAAGGAGGAGGGGGAGGGGGAGGAGGCAGAGGAGTCGACTGAACGTCATGGTCCTCATTCTCGTCACCGGACGGATTCGAGGCCGCGTCCGAGTCCATGTTCTTGTCGCTCACGGCGGCTCGAGCCATGCGAGATTGGCTGCGAGTCTGAGGCCGGTTGCTGGGACGGCCTCGGCTGCGTTGCTTCGGCATTTTTTTTTCTTGTTCTTTATTCCGCGAGAGCAGAAGAGCAAACGATCGAACGATAAGCTGTGAAGCTCTGCGTATGTTATCGACGGCAGTCAGTGTTTCTGATGCGTAGAGGGAGGAAGCAAAGACGATGGAAGGCATGATGAACAGAAGAAGAAAAACCTAGGCTTGAAGAAGCAAGAAATTCTTTTGCAGCGTTGAGAATGGTGAAATGGAGGGAGAAACTTGTCGACGGCAGACGATGTCGACGGCTGATGATGTCGATGGTTGGCGATCTCGATGATCAAAGAAAGCAGAGTTGCTTTCAGAAAGACAGAAAAGCGTGAAAAGAAAGAAACGGATGACGCGTTCTGACGATAACCTCAAGAAAGAACGGGATCAACGCGTGAAAAATTTGGAAGGAAACGAAGAGGGGAATAAAGCTCAAGGAAAGACAGACGATGTGTTTTCCAGGAGATGGGATAGAAAAAAAGTGGCAAGAAACGGACGGGGTGGGTGTTAAGAGAGGAACATGATCATGACGATGAGGGAAGGTGATGAAGAAAAGAAAGGAAAAGATGAGTGTAGAAGGTTGAGGAAAGAGGAAAAGGAAAGGAGAAAAAAGGATCAAGAGTAGTGACTTGTGGGAAACGGGGGAAGAGAGGGCCTTGAGTGCCCTAACAGAACTCGAATAGCGGTTGGCTTTTGTTATCTTCCGTTTGCCTAGGTGCTAGATAGGTAGTGTAGTATAGTAGGTATGCCTGGCAGTTGTCGGTATGCTTGCCAGCTGCGAGCTGGGATTTCTTTCAAGGAGGGGGGGTTGTCTTCAAGAGCGTCAACTTTTTTCGGGGGAGGGATTTCCTTTGAGGCGTAGAGTTGAATGCCGAACTGAACTGAACTGAGTTGAGTTGATTCGAGTTATTGCTTCTCATCTTGACCTTCTCTTCCCCCATCGAGCTTTCGATCCGCTCGTCCAACACGTCAGTTATCAAGATCACTATCCATCCTCATGCCCTACCAACTTCTTCAAGCAAAAGCCAACCAAAAAAGGCACACAAGCAAACTGACATTCCTTCAACGACACAAGACTAAAAAAAACCCACAACACAACACACAAATCTTTCACACTGCAGCAACCATCTCCTCATCCTTCGCCTCGGGAAGCCACCCAGAGGGCCTCTCGCTCCCCCTCACCACAAGCCCGTACCCCAAATCCTCCACCTTGCGAACACTCTGCCTCATAGCCTCGATCTTAGAGTACCAATCCTTCGGGTTCGACGCCGGCGGCAGAGCCTCAAACGTGCAGGCCAACTCTTGCAAGTCGCGCAGAACAGGTCTGCTACGGCTTTCTTCGCTCCCACCATCTCCGTCACGGTGTTGAAGAGCGGGAAGCACAGCCTCTCGATGGACGGTAGCGAAACGCATCAGCTCGCCGAACAGATCCAGCACGCCGAAGAGGTAATCGCGCGTCGTGAGGGACACGTCCGCCGGCACGGCAGCCTGCGCTTCCGCCGGGGTGATGAGCTTCTGCGTCCGCAGGTAGTGCGAGAACGAGAGCGCCTCGACGAGCTCTTCCATCCCGCGCATCTGCCAGCTATACCGGTCCCTGTTCTCGTCCTGGAGGTCTGCCTTGACGGACTCGAGGATGGTTGCGATCTGGCTCATTCGCGAGTTTACCTCTTGCCATGTGTTGGCTGGGAGGTCACTGTTTACCGTCTTCACTCTGAGAGAGGAAAGCAAAGAGCATGAGCTTCAAACTCTTTTCCATCATCCTAAGAGAAGGAAGAAAAAGAAGGATATCACCGTTGCAGAGCAAATATACTATCCAAACCATTCGTCAGTATCCCATAAAAGCCAATTGGGTACATCGGAGTACACAAACATCTTCTTACTATGAGCCGTAACGTCCCGACTCGCCTTAACGATCCTCTCGCGCCGATCGTAATGCTCGTCCAACTCATCGCGGAACTGCTCGAACATGGCATGGAAGCGACCGCGAGCGACGACGTCCTCGCGAGGTTTCCCCTCGCGGTCGCGCTTGATGCCGCTGGCCATTTTCTCTTCTCTCTCTGGAACGTTCGGGAAGTACGGGAGACTTGGGTTAGATTGCTGTCGACAATTGATTGCTTTTTTCTCTAATATCGTCGAGGGTCAAAGGTTGGAGTGAGGTCCAGTGTGGATGAGGAGCAGACTGTACAGGGTAGGTGGTGTGTATTTACAGCCGTTTAAAGTGTGCAACGTCATTGCAGTGTGCAAAGTGACATCTATCGATAAATCATCCATGACCATCACCAAGAAAACCTCACTCTCACTCTCTTACTATCATCACCATCACCATCAACACACACGCAATGGCCTCACGAACCAAACCCTCACCCCAATCCCCAATCTCCCCACTCTCACAACCAAAAACAACAAAGTCAACCACCCCAAAACTCCTCCTCTTCCTCCTCCGCCCACTCCCTCTCTTCCTCACAGCCGCCCTCCTCCGTATAAGCCTCCTCATCTACGGCACATGGCAAGATCACAACAGCAGCGTCAAATACACCGATGTCGATTATCTAGTCTTCACCGACGCAGCCCGCTTCGTCCTCCAACCTCATGTCCAACAAAATCATCATCAACAAGACCCTTCGACCTTCTCCTCCTCCTCCTCCGCCACCACCTTCGAAGGTCCCTACGCCCGCGAAACATACCGCTACACCCCCCTCCTAGCCTGGCTCCTCCTCCCCACAACCTCCATCTTCATCTTCGGCAAGATCCTCTTCGCCCTCTCCGACCTCCTCGCAGGCTACCTCCTACTACGCCTGCTGCGCACGCGAAAGAAGAGCGTCGTCTCCGCCTCCCACGCCTCCGCCTACGCCGCCCTCTGGCTCTGGAATCCCATGGTGGCGACCATCAGTACGAGGGGTAGTTCGGAGGGCCTGCTCGCCGTCCTCACCCTCGCCTTGCTCTGGGCCGTGGAGACGAGGCGCGTGACCATGGCCGGCTTCGTCCTCGGCTTGGCCGTCCACTTCAAGATTTACCCTTTCATATACGCGCCCGCCATAGTCTGGTGGATGGACGACGAGCACATGCGCCGACAGGTCAAGCCCGCTCGCCAATCCCCATCAATCATCTCCTCCGTCGTCACCTTCTGTTCGCCCGATAGGCTATGGCTAGCCTTCATCAGCCTCACCACTTTCATGGGCCTCAATCTGCTCATGTACTCCATGTCAGTAACCCCTGAAACTCCTTGAGCATTATTTCACTGCCTATCCTTCTTGCGGCCGACTGATCCATTCATCATCGTAGATATGGCTCACCCTTCCTCGTTCACACATATCTGCATCACGTCACCCGCATCGACCATCGCCATAACTTCTCCCCCTACAACATGCTCCTCTACCAGAATTCGGCCCTACCGTCAAACCCATCGTTACGTATCGAGTCACTCGCCTTCCTCCCACAGCTTCTGCTCTCCTGTCTACTCATCCCCTTGACCATGGCCAAGACGGACCTCGCCGCTTCCATGATGGCGCAAACATTTGCTTTCGTCACATTCAACAAAGTCTGTACATCACAAGTAGGTCAACCGCTCCGCTCTTTTCCCCCCTTTATCTTCATCTCCTTTCGTGATTGCGTGCTTACATCCATCCTCGCAGTATTTCCTCTGGTACATGGTTTTCCTGCCGCTCATCCTTCCCGGCTCGTCCTTCCTCCACAAGCCCGCGCTGGGCATATCCGCTCTCGGCTTGTGGGTGGCCTCCCAGGCCGCATGGCTTCATCAGGCGTACCAGCTCGAGTTTCTCGGCCTCAGCACCTTTTTCCCGGGTATGTGGCTCGCTTCGCTGGCCTTTTTCCTCGTCAATTGCTGGATTCTGGCCATCATCATCGCCGACGGAGCCGGGGGAGGCGCCGTCCGCAAGTCGCACCTCGAGTAGCTGTCCTCCTCCAACTCTGCATTATAGGGGGTATCTGTCTCACTCTGTTACTGTTCCACCGGAACGACTAAAGCAAAAAAAAATGAAAGAAAGAGAGAGGGGGGGGGGGGGGGGGGGGGGGGGGGGGGGGGGGGGGGGGGGGGCGGAAGGGGGAAAGGGGATGGAGGGGGTTCTCGGTAAACTCTTCGAGAGGCGACTGAGTCCGTCAAGGACTGTGAAAACTCTTTCAAAACCGACGCATCCGTACGAAAACTTTTCCACGGGCACAACTGAAGCATGTTTGGTCCTCTACTGAATGGTCATCCGGTTGGCGAGCGCTTGGTAGTTGCTGAGCTTCAGCGACGAGATGCGCGAATGCGGGTTTTCGGGCGAAACCACCATTCTTCCTTCCTTGCTGTATACGATGTTGCCGAAACTCTCGCTCAGGTGATCAAACGAGGCATCGGGCCGGACGCGAGCCATCTCGGCCACGATGGCGTCGCTCCAGACCCCGGTGCATTGCCGGTCCTTGAGCAAGAAGTATGGGTTAAGAGGTGGCAACACCGAGTCTATTATCCCAGTCAGCCATGGAAAGTTTCCGACCACTACCACCATGTAGTGCCTACCCAAGTCGACGAAGCGGATTCTCAAGTACTGCAGTCGCTTATTCCTCTCGAGGAAACGGATGGCGGACAGGACCAGCTTCTCGAACGCGTCGATGAACGCCATCTCGTGGATGCCAGAACCGGATGCGGGGTAGTGGGTGGTGGCCGTGGCGCTGCTGCTGCTGCTGCTGCTGCCATTGTCGGCGTGAGGGCAGCAGTTCTTCACCGTCAGATCGACGGAGCTCAACCTCGAGGTCGAGGGATCAGTCAGACGCGAGGCCACGTCAAAGAGCTGGTGGCATGCGCGACCGGTGAAGGAAAAGTGTTCGAGGCGCGGTAGGAGCTGGCCCAGGCTGTTGCAGACGTGCGTCGTCGAGGCGACTTTGAAGAAGAAAGACGGCGTGATGGCCTCGCGTCGATAGTCATTTTCCATGCACATGCTGAGCCTGGTGATGTGACGCGGGAGGAGTGGCAGGAAGCGTGATAGGGAGATGTAGCTCTTCGACTTGGGCTTGCTGTAGGAGCCCTGCCACTCTTCGAGGTTCGGCAGAGCGTCGAGAAGGCGTGCGAAGTCTAGCGAGTCGCGCACCAGATTCCACTGGCCCCTGGTGACGAGGGTGCGAACTGAGGGCAGGGGGCAGAGGCCGTGGCCGTCGTGCGAATGAACGACCTTGGGAGCTTTCCGCCGCTCGCCGCCCTCGAGCGTCAGCACCTGAGCCTCGGGCAGGGCGAAGCTGATGAAGCGGAAGACGTCGGAGAGGGAGCAATTGTTGTCGGGCAGAACGTAGGCGGCGTTTGTCAGGCCGGTGGTGGTGATGGTGGGAAGGGTGAGCGTGTTGGAGCCGCAATGGGTGCCGTAGACGGGCTGAAAGACGGGGAACCACAGCTCGATGTGTTTGACGTGGCGGGCGAGGTGCGGGCAACAGGCGAGGTGAATGACGGCCGCCTCGACGTCTTCGACGACGGCCTTGAGTTTGATGTGGCGATAGAGCCTCTGCTGGATCAGGTATGTCCATTTCTTGTTGACCAAGGCCAGGTCGGCGAGTTCGCGACGGCGGGAATGTCGTAGCGCAGTGCTCCAGCTTTTTGTCAGACTGGAGATGCGCATGGCGGTGCTGCATGTAGGGGCGATGCGGAAGCCAAAGAGGTGATCGACGATGGCCTCGTGAACCTCCATTGGCAGCTCGCTAAAATGGGTGGCGCGGGAGGGCGCAAATGAGGGATCGTCGTCGGGCGCGGCGCGATCGTCTTCGAGGGTGACATCTTGATCATCTTCGACTTGGACTTTGTCGTCGTCAGCGTCGTCATCGTCGTCGTCGTCGTCATCATCATCGTCGTCGTCATCGCAGGGGAGGATGGAAGAGGATGAGGAATTGGAGGAGGGTGAAGGGTCGGACTCGGCGCCCAACTCGTCCAAACAACAGGCCTGAGGAAAAGGCGTGCTGCTAGGTCGGAAAGGCGGGACGAAAGCAGGCTCTTTCGTCTGTTGAGCGCTCGTCGTCAAATCGGCGGTCGGTCCGGCTTCCAAGTCGACGACGGAGCCGGCCATGAGGGGGGTAACGGCGACGACGGGTGGAGAAGAAGAGGACGAGGCAGGAGGGGGTGGAGGAGGAGGAGGAGGAGGAGGATGATCAGCTCGACGAGGAGAAGAAGCGTCACTGATGGACAGACGAGAGAGACGACGAACGGGAGGGATGGAGGCAGCGGTGTCTGTGGCCATGTTCCTCGAGGATGGGAAACGGGGGGAGACGTCGAGGAAAGCCAAATAAAAGGAGGAGGTGGAGGAGGAGGTGGAGGAGGAGGAGGTGGAGGGTTACGAGATGAGGGTAAAACAATGTCTTAGTCAGCTATCTCTTAGTAATGAATATTTTTTTCCCCTTCTGCCCGTCCAGCAACAAATTTCCTACCCAAAGCCTCCGAATTCCCAAGTCTGCACTCCGAATATCCCCTTCCCAAGCTAGGAGTTGAAAACTGCCAGTTAAGAAATCCAAATCATCTATCATCTATTCAAGCAGCTTCATGATACTCTTTTGTCCCCCATTTAGTTCAGCTGGCCACGCTTGGCGCAGAGGCCAGCGGAAACCTTGAAGAAGGTGTCTGTTGATGATCGGGAGGTGTTAGTTGAAATGAAGCAAGCAAGGATGATGAGATGAAGAGGAACTCACTCTTGAAGCCGGCGTCGATGCCGCACTTGGAGACGCAAGGGGAGACCTTGGCCGAAACCTCTTCGAGGCTGTTGCAGAGGGTGTCGACGATGCCGCCGTTCTGGCAGTTGAGGCCGTTGACGACCTTGTAGATGCAAGGGGCGGCGCACTGTCCCTTCTTGATGAGGGGGCCGACCTGCTGGAGGAGGCTGCCGATGTCGAGCTCGAGCTGGCTGCTCATCTCAGTGGAGGCCGAGACGGCGGCGACGAGGGCAAGGACGACGGCGGAGAACTTCATTTTGAAAAGGGGTGGGTTGGTGAAGAAGGTTTTGGAAAAGGAGTTGAAGAGTTGAAGAGGTGGTGAAGAGATGTAGATGGAAGAGTTGAGAGTGTGAAAGAGTTGTAGAATGTGATGGAGGAGTGTGGAAGATGTGGTTGAGAGTGTTGAAGAACTGTTGAAGCTGATGATGAATTCTCTTTTCCAACGAGATCATCGTCCCTTCTTATACCACAGCTCACCACCCTCTTTTTCACAATGTCAACCTCGAGATCCCATCCGCTGGCATGTCCAAGTTGGAGTCTCATAGTGATGTCTCAGAGCCTTCCCGGCCCTTTCTCCTTCTTGTTCTTCCTTCTTCCTCACCACAGCAGGGACTCGTGTCTCGTTCTCATCACCGAAGAGACGTCTCATTACGGTTCAGCCATTGAACAAGATTCGAAGCCGGTCATTGGCACGAAGAGAAGCAGTATGTGTGTTTTTTTCCTATGCATTATTCGCCTATAGTAAGGCATGCAGTCGAATCCCATAATCCCCCTCCTCCCGTCAGATGAGAGACTATGGCAGACAGTCTCATTTGTTTCTACGACGCCCCTCCCCTTTACTCGGTCCTTCGTCCCTCGTCCATTGAGATATGTTTCGCTTTCCCTGCCCTCTCTCGAACTTCTGCGCCACTGCGTATAGGAATCTAGGAGAGAAACTGGAACATAGAGGAAAGAGACAAAGATATTGGCAAGGATGAATCTCTACCGAGGGACACGGGCCGGTCCTAGTGATCGTGCCGAAGAATGGGAAGGTCTTTGCTTCAGGGATCTAGGCCTTTCGTTCTCTTCACCCTCCCAATGTCTTTGCTCTACGTTTGAGTCGGGTTGAGTATGGACGGTAATAAGAGGGCACAGCGTGAAGAGGACAACGTAACAAGGACAGATGTCTGTCTTTTCCAAGGGCGAACAGGGATACCGAGCTGAAATCCCGCTGAACTGCTGAGGAGGAAAGGAGAATGGTGAGAGATGGGCGCCATCTTTCGCAGCTCATCCTGCGCCTACAGAAGACATGTTCGCGCCTGTTGTATTATATGAACAGGATCGTCATCCGGGCGTCTAGGCCTTTCCAATTTCTACATAATCGCACGATGGCGTCTGGTTCGAGGCGAATTACTCGAGTTAGGAAGGTAGGGGTGGCTATTTTAAGGGGTAGAAGCAGGGATCTCGAGTAGCATATGTGATATGTACTTCAACATACCTCCATACCTCATACTACGCATATGCATACAGTATACGCACATTCCCCGGAAATGCTGAGCAAATGACAGAGACAAAAGGAACAGATCGCCATCACTTCAAAGCCCATTCTCGCCTCATCCTCCCACCCGTGTGGAAGGAAAAGTCCGCCCCTTCCATCACCTCAAGATCGTCAGTCGAAGATCTATAGAGGTAAAAGCCAGCTTTACGTCCATCCATCCTTGAACGAGAGGGCAACGCAAGGCACACACACAGAGACAACACGTCAAGTAATCCAAGTCCATGGCATTCATCTCCCAAGTAAAGAGAGAAAGCAAAAAGAACCAGTAAGAAAGGAAGACAAAAAAAAAAACTCAAAAGCGAAACTCCCGACAATCAAACTCGATAAATGACTCCCTCCCTGTTTTACAGATAGGATCCCATGAACCCTGAGTAATTTCCGATCGCATAGATGGGTGTAGTGGACAGTTGACACCTATCTTTCACCCGTCAACTCGTAGGAGAAGTAACGAATATTATGCAGAATAAGAAGAGGGAGGGAAGAAGACATAGATGGCAGCGATGACTTCTTTAACATCACGACTCAAGTGACTTATTAAATAAATAAAGAGAAAGGATAATAACAGAGAAGTAGGAGGAAGGCGAAATTCAAAACCGGGATCGACGGGAATAGCCTCGAATACTAGGTAACTAACTCAACTCCCAAAGTCCACTTCAGCCCAGCCCAGGAAGATGAAGAGATATCGTTCACTTTAAACCACTCTCAGTAACAAAACTAAGCCTCATTAGCCATCCTCTCTGTCTCCTCTCACTGAAAAGTAACTGAGAGGAAGCAAAGAAGCGATTCAACTGTGGTCCCCCCCCTTCCTCATCTTCCCAGACAACGGATATCCTGGCTAGTCAATACCCGTCCTACCCGTCCTACCCGTCGGGCAACCGGTGCTTTCAATCGGAGACGTTAGCGGACCAGTCAAAGAAGAACAGGACTCCATCGTAAAACTCGATAGGACAAGAATTTCTCTAAGAAACAACGTCAAGTTTAATTAAAAAGCTCTGCTTCTACCAGAATAATCTATCCTTGAAGATGGTCACTTCGAAAAAAAAAACAGCTCATGGACAGTATTCCAGAAGAATGAAGGGAAAGGAAGAGAAAGCCCTCATCAACTATCCATACCGAAAATCAAACACACGACGCTCAACCCCTACCACCCATCCAACAACTACAACAACATAACCAACCAAGTCCCCATTAAAGAGCATCCAAGTGAAAATACTCCCTCTTCACTCTCTACCCTACGCTACTACTTTTAAAAAAAGAACATAGAAAAAAAGCCCCCCTTTCCTTTCCTTCGAAACGCGATTCCCCCGTCTTTGCCCTCAAAAGTCCGAGCCCTCCCCCCCCCCCCCCTGGCGTGACTATACCGAAGACTATGCCGAAACGAACGGCCTTCCGCACCCGCTTCCGCTAGAAGGGCCTCAGACACTGCCACCCCCAGCCTGAGCTACAGTCACCCTAAAACAACATGAAGGGGGCGGCACAAAAAAGAAAACAAGGAGGGTAGTGGAAGGGCAGGAGGAGCCTCCCAAGTAAAGAAGAATACTAACCATCGTTTCGTACTTGCGCGAAAGAAAGGCCGTGCTAAAGGAAACCCGACCCATACCAAGTTAGCGGCCGAACAAGCCTCAAGATAGGAGATCGAGGAAATGAAAAAAAAAAGGCTCCTTTCCCTCACACGGTTACCCAACGTAGAGTTCTCTGGTCACGAGTCATCATTCGTCCTCCCCCCCTCTCCTCCTCTTCTTACACCGCAGTCCAAGACTTGGCCCAGAAACGAAGCCCCTGACCTGTCAAGTATGGGCCTCACGACTGTCGGAGAGGGAGCTGAATGTATAGATAGAATGGAAACGCCTCATGGGCCATACACCGTCTCGTCTTCTCTTTGCCCTCTGACCGCCTTGTTTCTCTTCTTTCCGGTTCCCCCTTAGTTGTTTTTATCGTTATACTATAATCAATTTTCTCGTTCTCTCTCGCTCTTTTACTCTCTCTCTCTCTTGCGTCTGTCTTCTTCCTCCCTTTCCTTTCCTCTACTTCGCCTCTGTCCATTTCAAGATGCGTGTGTAAAGCGGAAGAAAAAGACATCGAGGAAGTCTTCAATCTAATAGGCGGGGGAGTCGTCGTGATTCCCGTTGCGCTGGTCGCCAGCCTTTTCGATCCTTCTTTATCCTCTTTTTTGTTGTATCTTACTTTAATCTTCTTCCTCGATTAGCCTTGACGGTCTCGCTGGTTCGAGCCTTACCATGGTTTCCTCCTGGATTTGCTGGCTCGGCCTCCTCCTGGCCGCCTGCCTCGTCGACGCCGGCACGGTTAATATCGCCGGCGTCGACAATAAGAATGCGGTCCAGGGCAGCTTCATCGCCGTCTTCAACAAGACAGCGACCGAGGACCAGATTCAAAAGTGTCGTGACGACATGGTGGCCACCATGAGAAAACGAGACCTCGAAAACGGCGGCGACGGCACCGGCGCCGACAACCACCAATATGTCAACGTCACCGGCTTCCGCGCCATGGCCTGTCAGACCGACGCCGCGACGGTGGCCGAGATGCAGGAGATGGCCAACAATACCATCGCCTGGGTCGAGGCCGTCCAAACCGTCAACCTGCCCGACATGGAGATGGTGCAGCAGCAGCAGGAGGTGTCGAGCCAGTCGGTCGACCGTCTGGCCATCGCCAATAATAGCCAGACCTCCATTCAAGCCGCAGAGGCGCCGTCGAGCGAAGAGCAGGGACAGGGGGTCAGCATGTATATCATGGACACGGGCTGCAACACCCAACACAACGTCTTCACCGGTCGGGCTAAGACCATCGCCAACTTGGTTCCCGGCGAGAGCGATACCGACCTTAACGGTCACGGTACCCACACCGCCGGTTCGGCCGGTGGCGCGGCCGTCGGCATAGCCAGCCAGGCCGACGTCCGCTGCGTCAAGATCCTCAACGCCAAGGGCAGCGGCGACACGCGCGCCATTCTCACCGGCTTCCAGGCAGTCGTGCAGGACGCCCAAAACACCGACCGCACCGGCCGTTGCGTCGTCAACCTGTCGCTGGCATCGTCCTTTTCCCAGGCCGTAAACGACATGGCCAATGCCGTCGGCCAATCCTGCGGCGTCTGCGTCGCCGCCGGAAACGACGGCAAGGACGCCAGCGGGTTCTCCCCGGCCTCGGCCCCAGGCGCCATCTGTGTCGGCGCCGTCAACAGCACCGACCAGAACCTGTCCATAGCCAGCTTCTCCAATAGAGGCCAACAAGTCTCCATCATGGCCCCCGGCGTCAACGTCATCAGCGCCGACTTCCAGAACCCGGGTGGCGTCAAGCCGCTCAGCGGTACCAGCATGGGTTGGTCTCTCTCTCCCCCCTTTTTCCGCGCTAACAATTCTCGTCTTCGCACGAACGTCCGCTGACGCTCCGTCAGCCTCTCCGCAAATCGCCGGTCTCTGCGCCGGCGTCATCGCCGGTATGAGCCAGCCTTGTACGGGTTCTTGCTCCCAAATGTGTTTGCAACAGCTCCAGTCCGATGCTGCTAGCGACACTCGCGTCGCCAACGTCCCTCCGGGCACCACTAATCTTCGGGTTGATACTTCGAATCAGGTCCCCATCGCCGTTTCTTCCAGCGGCAGATGATGAAATTTACCTACCTACCCATCTAGATATTTCTGCTAGTATAGCCTCACATAGAGCAAGCTTCACTTCCACATCATATAATGTATGCTCGTCAGCTTTGGGTCCGCCGTGACGGTCCCGCTTCTTGCCGGCCGAGCGTCGGTTGATGTGCGCACTTCTTCGGCACAACCTCTGCCATGAAAAGGCGGGATTGCAATTTGACATCCGTGCGTAGGCTCCAGTCTGGGTGGACGACTTGGGTTAGTTCGTAGAACATCGTCAGGTCACTCGCATGCAATATGAAACTGGGCTTTCATTAGGCTTGGCCAGCAGGCTTAGGACCACACTTCTCTCGTCTTCAACAGCTGGGTGAGGCAGTGAGCACGCCGAGGTCAACTCGGCTGAAAGCCAAACGGAATCCCTTCAGCAGCGACAAAAACACAGGCACACAAACAAGCAAGTACAACGCCTAGAGCTCGTCGCGTCGGCCGGTTGCTGGTCTGGAGAACAGCGTCCCCGTCAACTGCGACAGCTCCGACATGATCGGGAAGCGAGCGCCCATGAGCCAGGCGGATCCGACCTGATAAGCCGCCGTTAGCAGAAGCTCTGTTACATGCTGGATGTGCTCACCATGATGCCAGAGACGACAAGCAGACAAGCCGTGACGACGGCGAACAGCATGAATGTCTCGGCCGAGCTCATCGCCGCTTCCTTCTTGGCATCCGTCGCATTGGCGAGCTCGAGCTTTTGGACATCTGGCCTCGGGTAGAGAGTCTCGATGAATTGTTCGATCTGCCTCGGCAATTAGTATGTTTTCTGACGGCTACCGCCTGGACCAAACGCACCTTGGCACAGCGCACGCTTATGGCCAGGTAGTTCGGGTCGCGAGGGTCGTTTTTGGCCTGTATCCGTCTGACATATCTTCGAAAGACGTTGCAGGCGGCCAGGAGGTTTTGAGTCGACTCAATCATGATCTGGCAGGCGTCCCCTTTTGTGATTTTGACATTCCTTTCGAGCACGGCAGGATTGCGAAAGACGAGCTCCAATGTGGCAATGGCCATGGTCTGCGGGATGACGACAAAATTGAAGACGCTCTGCTCCCGCATGCCCGCCATGTAAAAGAGGCACTCCTCGACATGCTTCAGGGCGTCGAGTACCATTTCCGACACGCAGTTAGTGGCCTGTTGGCAGTGACGGCCGTCGAACATGTGTTCCCATTCCTCGACATGCTTGCTCCAGATTTCTTTGGGATACCATCGCCTGCCGTCTTGCCAGTCCTCGTGTATGTCACGGATAATATTAGTTTTTTGCAGCAGCTGACCCATTGACTCCATCAATGACGGCCGTTCCAGCAGCTTGGGGTTCCCGAGTTCGGACCTGACGAAGAGTCGAGTGAGCCCCTCGCCGACGAGACCGGCGACATAGTGGCAGTACAGCTCGTATTCGTCTATCGTTTCGATGCCATTCTCTATCATCTTGGTATTTTGCACGTAGTCGGCCATGCCTTGGCCCATCTTGCGAGCGATATCTTGGATAATGTCGAAATAAGGTTGCTTGAGCTTCTTGAGCTCCGTCACAACGACGTCAAACTTTTCCAACAGCTCGCGGTCCTTTTCTTTGCTGTCGTGGAACTGCCAGCCGTCTTGGCTCATGGTTTTATAAAAGTTTTGCAGGTATCCAACCTTTTCCGCGACGGGTATCGTCATGTCATCCTCGATCGTGTCCAGGCCACGCAGGACGAGGTAAAAGAGGGTGATGGGTACGAGAAGCTCAGGATTAAGCTCTTGTATGACGGCTGCAAAGCTGCGGCTCGTCATGTCGAGAAAGCGGAAACATTCTCTGAGCGTCGCCGACTCGGACGATGGATCGCGCTGATGTACGGCATTATGCCAAAGCTTCCTGGACGATGATCAACAATATGGCACGGAAGGCGATAATGTGAGTGACGCACCACTGAATGATGGACCGCAGCTGGTACGGGTGGAAAAGGTAATAGACGACACCCATTTTGTTGAAGATGTTTGTGTGTGTTTGAGCGAGAGGAAGAAAAAAAGGGGGGCCAGTCGAAGCCGGCCACAGGCGAGAGGATTTTGTGCCGTGTGTTGCGTGAACGAGATTCACGAATGAACGCGTATATCAGGATCAGAGGTCTTCGAGCGTTGGGAACGACCAACTGCCGCGACAGGACAGAGCCTGATGAGGCTGATGCGTGCGGAGTTTCTGCTTGTTGGTAGAGCGAAGTCTGCGAAGTCTTCGTCCTTGCACGTACAGATTGGTGTCACGGGTGTGTACCTAAGCACTCGCGCGCGTGTTAGTCAGCTTCACTAGACGAACGAACCTCAAGGCTCCGGATGGGCTAGGACTTCTACTCTTCTCTAGCCTCCATCCTAGTGAGGTCTCAGCCAGAAGAAGTGCGACACTGAAGATCAAGACGAGACACAAGCTTAGTCCAAGTCAAGATATCATCGATGATGGCTTCTTCAACACCATGCTACGGAGACATCATAGAAATTCGGAGAGACGCGAGGAAGTCGTGTTATGGCTCTTGCAAAAGGTGCCCCCGTTCACCTTCGTTCCTTCCTCCTGACGAGATGTGTCGTGACTCTTCGGATTTGCTCTTCGAATATTTGGCCTCCGCTGGCAGGAAAAAAACGCATCAGTCAGGATTAAGCAGCCTCAAAGATGAACAGCGCCTCCCATAAACCTCGCTTCCTCATCTGGGGCGCCAATGGCTGGATTGCCGGTCAACTTCGGGCTCTGCTAGAGGCGCAGGCCAAGGACGTCTTCACTACGACGGTCCGCATGGAGGATCGCGAGGCCGTCATGCAGGAGCTCGCCCGCGTCGCGCCCACTCACGTCATCAACGCTGCCGGCTGCACCGGCAGGCCCAACGTCGACTGGTGCGAGGACAACAAGGAGGCAACGGTACGGTCCAACGCCATTGGCACCCTCAACCTGGCCGACTGCTGCTTCCAGGCTGGCCGCCTGCATTGCACCGTCTTTGCCACCGGATGTATCTACCAGTACGATGCCGAGCACCCCATCGGCGGGCCCGGATACACGGAGGAAGATGAGCCCAACTTCCGCGACAGCTTCTATTCACTGACCAAGGGTCATGTCGAGCCTGTAAGAACGGGTATCCCGCCTCCGGTAATTTCGTATGCTAGAGCTTTTCTTGCAGATGCTCAAGTCGTACGGCAATTGCTTGATCCTTCGCCTGCGCATGCCCGTCAGCGACGACCTTCACCCTCGCAACTTCGTCTCCAAGATTGCGGGCTATAGTCGCATCGTCAATGTGCCGAATTCCAACTCGATCCTGCACGACCTTTTGCCCGCCGCCATTGTTCTTGCGGAGAACAGAGAGGTGGGCGTGTATAACTTTACAAACCCCGGCGCCATCTCGCACAATGAGGTTCTCGACCTTTTCAGAGACATTGTCCGGCCGGGTTTGACGTATGAAAACTTCAGCCTGGAAGAGCAGGCCAAGGTGCTCAAGGCGGGACGTAGCAACTGTGAGCTCGATGCTACGAAACTCGTGGCCAAGCTAGAGGAGCTCGGTGTCGAAGTGCCAGAGATACACGATGCCTACAGGCAGTGCTTTGAGCGGATGAAGGTAGCGGGGATTTGCTGAACGTGGACTTGTTGTCTTTGACTGAGTCTACCAACCTAGATCATTCACGTGAACGCAAAGATGTAGGTAGCTAGTGCTTACGAGCAAATGGCCATGACTCGAGCCGCACGTCGTATCATCGATTGTATCCGTATCCGTACTATTTATGGCATCGTCCTTGACAGTCGGCGATGATAAGGCAGCCCAGATTCGGTATCGGTCAAAGCTACCCTGTACCACACACACACACCCCCTGATGCACCGCCCCGCCGAGTTACGTCAACCGGTAACATTGAGTTGTGACAGCAAAACACCCAAATCTCTTCACAACCACCTTTTTTTTCTCTACCGCCTATTCCCCCCCCCCATCTCTTACCGTGTCCTACCTAGGTACCTAGATATCCTTCGGCTTCGCGAAACCTGCCTACAACCACCACTCGGCTGCCGCCCGATAGCGCGCCGCCGTCACGATGGTCGTCGACACAGCCTATTACGACACGCTTGGTGTCCAGCCGACCGCCACTCAGCTGGAGATCAAGAAGGCCTACCGCAAGCTGGCCATCGTCCATCACCCGGGTATGAAACTCGTCATCATCGTTCCCGCCTGGCTAACGGTTGCGCAGACAAAAATCCAAACGATCCGACGGCGCACGAAAAGTTTCAGGCCATCGGCGAGGCCTACCAGGTACTTTCGGACACGGATTTGCGCAAGGCCTACGATAAGTTCGGCAAGGATCACGCCAAGCCCTCGGAGGGCTTCGCCGACCCAGCCGAGTTCTTCTCTTCCATCTTCGGAGGCGAGGCCTTTGCCGACTGGATAGGCGAGATCAGCCTTATGAAGGATCTGACTGCCACCATGGACATTACTATGCAAGGACAGCAGGAGGAGACGGATAAGGACGCTTCAGACGAGGCCGACGACGACGAGGCCAAAAAACAAAGCACCAAGGAACAAAAGTCGGCCGCGGAGGGCTCGCCCGCGCCCGAGCCGTCACCCAATAAGCCGCCTCCAGTGCCACCGCGGAACCCGACTGTGGAGCAAGAAAAGCCTGCGGACCGGCGCGAAACCAGCTCGCCGTCGTCCAGCTCGCGGACCAAGACGCAGATTCCCCTCCGACCCGCACTGACAGAAAAATCACACGGCGACACAGTCGGCGATGCCTCGGATGAGGCTTCCCTGAGGCAAAAGGAGAAGAAAAAGGGCGGGCTGACCAAGGAGCAGCGTGAGCAGCTCGCGGCCTTTGAGAAAGAGCGAGCGCGCGTGCGCAAGGAACGCGTCGACGTGCTTTCCAAGAAGCTCCTGGACCGGGTCAGCGTCTGGACCGAGACGGACAAGTCCACCGATGTGACCAAGGCATTCCAGGAGAAGATGCGTCTCGAGGTAGAGAACCTCAAGATGGAATCGTTCGGCATCGATATCCTGCACGCCATCGGGCAGACGTACGTGTCCAAGGCGTCGGCGCTGCTGCGGTCCCAAAAGTTCCTCGGCATCGGCGGCTTCTTCAGCCGGCTACGCGACAAGGGCACTCTCGTCAAGGACACGTGGGGCACCATCAGCAGCGCCATCGACGCGCAGCAAACGATGGAGGACATGGCCAAGATGGAGGAGAAAGGCGGTGAAGACTGGACGGACGAGAGGCGGGTCGAGTACGAGCGCCGGGTGACGGGCAAGATCCTGACGGCGGCGTGGCGGGGGAGCAAGTTTGAGATTCAGAGCGTGCTTCGCGAGGTTTGCGACAGCGTGCTCAACGATAAGAAGGTTTCGCTCGCGAAGCGGTTAGAGCGAGCGCAGGCGTTGGTCTTGATTGGCGACGTCTTTGTCAAGGTGCGTTCTGTTTTCCTCTCGTCTTTTCCTCGATTGAATTTGTGGACTGACATGAAACGATGCAGGCCGAGCGCTCGCCCGAAGAAGAGGGCGACTATCTTGTCTTTGAGAAGCTCGTAGCCGACGCGGCGCTGAAGAAGGACAAGGACGACGAGAGGCGAAAGAAAGACAAGAAGAGTCGAGACGGTTCTGCCGGGCATGACCATCACCACCACCATCATCTTCATCACCACCATCACCATGCTCACGACGACTCCCAAGGCTCACACGCGGCCGAGGCCGGAACGGGCAACTCATAGACAAGACGGGGAAAGGAGGGATCAGATGTGAATATACACCCTGCCAGACGATTGGAAGCAACGCTGCAGCCACACGTCGCCACGGCACGTCTTTTGTCTTTTTTTTTGAGAAAAGGATTCGTGACACGAGACTGGGGCGAAACGGTCTTTTTTTCTTCTTCTTTTCTTGCGGCATCAGAGATGCATGATTCGTTATTTGTTCAGGGGTATCGCTAAGACTGACGGGGTCCAACCTCTATACCTCCCTCTACCTACTTTTACATATTTTACTTCCTACCTACCTAGGCACACACATAAGGGGAAATCAGTCCATGGCTTCCAGGTCCTTCTCCGCCGCCGTCCGCCGTTCGTTGACCAGTAATCCAACAAGACAAGCGGCAAGCATCGACTCGTAGTTGACCCAAGGGTGAACCTGGCGAAAGAGGGTGGTGGCATCCCTCGCGGCGCCGCGCATCAGCTCGGGCACGCCGCCGGGGTGGAAGCGAGCGTAGGGGGTGATGTTGTAGACTTTGCCGTCGATGACGGTCCAGGCGTCGGCGCCGTCGCGGCCGGTGTGGGCGCGTAGCATGGTGGGCGTGACGCGTAGCAGGGGCGTATCGGGAGGGAGGCCGCGAAGGTCGGCGCCGGAGCCGGAGATGCGGGCCCAGTCGAGGGGTGAGAAGCCGACTTCGAGGGTGACTTTTTGTCGCTGCGAAGACGTTATGGTCCTCGTAGTTGTCGTCGTCGTCGTCGTCGTCGTCGTCGGGCCGAGACGGGCGGCGGCGGCGGCGGCGCGCTGGGGGGCGGGAGTAGTCCTGCTCGGGATGGGGGATAGGGTCGGGGGGCGAACTGGTCTGGGTGGAGGGGGCATTGAGTTGACGGGGGGCGAGAGCATGATGGATGGGGTGGGAGGTGAGGCGCGGGGGGTGACGGTGGTGGATGTTTCGCTTTCGCCTTCGCTTTTTCTGGCTTCGCTGTCGTCGTCGTCGACATCGTTGTTGTCGTCATTGTGAGACTTTTCGCCGGTTGGAGGTGTAGTTGAAGGTCCGGATCGCAGCCAGGCGGGTGGTCGGATGACGAGGTAGATGACGGAGGCGAGGACAAGCGATAAGGCCACCAGGGCCATGATGCGAGTGGTGGTATGTAGAGGTATGTATGTACGTCTGCGCGCTTGCGCAGGAGGTTGTTAAAGATGGTGGTGACTGGTGAGTGAAGGTATGACGCGGAGGGATGAGAGTGATTGGTGGAAGGGGTAAGGCTACAGGGTAGTCTGTCGCAGGTTGTCATTTCGGGGAGAAACTTTGGGCACCTGAGTGGATGTCGATTGGCACCCCCTTTTTCTCTTCTTTCGGCTTCGACTTTCGACACATCTCAAAGCCGAACCTGAATATGATGGCATATCTACCTATCTATGCATTTGTGCTAGAGAATATCTTCATGGACCCAGCTGCATAGGTATTGAAGAATGCTATCCGCAGAGCCGCGTGCACAAAGATCCCATCTCCCAAACCAACCCAATCGAACTCTTTGTGCACCGGCCTACTCCGAAAGTCGACTTGGATGTACAAATAAGAGGACTACAAGAGCATGTGTGTGCGATTATGTACACCGACTCCACCTCTAAGGCGGTCTGACTGACAGCCCGCTTTGTTTTGTTTCTTTTCGTAGGGCTTTCTCTGCTTCTTCCCCGGGGCAACGAGGCGGGGGCAACCCCCGTAACTACCTAACACAAGGGGGGGCGACAAGGCTATAACGAGGAGGTTGCATCACATGCTGGTTAAAACAGGGGATGAGGGGGAGATAACAGCGAATAGCAGGAAGAAGAAGCAGAGAAAAAAGAAAGAAAAAAAGTTGAAGAAAAGAAAATGACAAGAGTATCCGTAGATACCAAATACAGGGTAAGGAAGAAGGAGGGAAAAAAAAGGAAATAATAAGGAAAAAGGACCCTTTATCCCTGCCCGTCAAGACAGGCACATAGTGGCAAGCTACGAGTTGTGCATTACATGGATGACGCTGGTAAGGGGGGGGAGGGGAGGAAACGGGAAAGTAAACAAGCGGTAAACAAAATCCCAGGGCATGCCTCGATGATTTGGGGGGAGAAAAAAAGGAGCCTATGGTGCTTTGCATCTTATCACCCTTTTTCTTTCATTCTCTGTTCATCTCTCGTTTCTTCTCTGCTCTTGCAAAAAACCATTCTATCGTCGTTCTTTCACTGAGAGGAGAACAATCAATCATACTGATCAACTAACAGCCCAAGTTTTATAGGGCAAAGGGAAAAAAAAAAGGGGGGTGGTACCTAGGTACTTACGGTACCCCCCGTGGGTTTCCCGGTCGGGTGCCGGGACGGGGTTTTTCCCTGAATGAATGGGCCACACACACCCAACCCACCCCCCCCGTTCTCGGCTTGTGTTTGAACCCCACTGAAATGTCCCCGTCGCCTCAGGTGGTGGCGGGCCGGCCCTCTTCGGCTCGTCCGAACCTCTCCTTCGGCCGTCGACCGCCAGGAGCATCATCATCATCAACGACCTCATCTTCTCGTCCTCTCCTCTCGCCTTCGGCCGTCTCCTCATCAGCATCGTCATCGTCATCATCATCATCATCTTCTTCTTCCTCTTCCTCATCTTCTTCACCGCCGTCATCGTCGTCGCTCTCCCCTCGTCTACCGCCTCTTCGTCCCCCGCTGCGTCCCAAAGACAGCAACGCTTCTCAGCACCATCATGCCTCTACCCCTTCGCTGACGCTCAAGAAGCGCTCCACCATCGCGAGCGCCGCCAAGACGGCCATCGTGGCCCATCGCAGCAGCGCCAGCACGACAAAGACCACCAGCAGCAGGATGCAGCCCGTGGATCATCATGGCCCCCCTCGAAGGCCCTTGCTGAGCACCGCCTCCGCAGCCGCGACCTCCACCTCTGCCAAGCGAAGATCCCCCTTGACTCCCAAGGTCGCCGCCGTCAAGGCACCTCCATCGACAGCCCCTCTCATCGCCCGCAGACCACCGCCGCCATCGCCGCAACCGCCACCGTCGACGGTTCGAAGCTCAAGAGGAGATCGCTCCGGTAACCGGTCGTCGCCCTCCTCAGACGGCGCAAAGTTCTTCTACGCTCGCGATGCCGCTCCTCCTCCTTCCCACCCTCCTCCTCCGCCGCGACCCTTATCCATACCGCAGAGGCCCGTCTCCTTTCGCTACGCCGACAACAGACGGACTATCAGCCCTCCACCGGCCACCGGCTCCTCCTCCTCCTCCACCACCTCCAAGTTCTTCTACGCCAATGGTCTACCCGATCTGAGGGCGCCAAAAGCCTCACTCGTCGCTTCGGCACCGCCAGCATTGTCCACGAGGGTGCCGGCTGCTGCTGCTGCTGCTGCTGCTGCTGCTGCCGCTGCTACTCCTACGTCCACGGCGCATGGTGTCCCGCACTCGGTCTCGGCGCACAATGTCTCGCGGTCGTCCACGCCGCCGGACCAGCCACCAACGTCATACTCGCCGTACGACGCTGCCTCTACGGCCGTCGGCGGCATGCGCGCCAGCGTCGACTCGAGGCTCGCCAGCAAATGGCAAGCCCGCGCCACCATCGACGTCTCGTCAGCTCCGAGGCCCGCCGCCTCCTCTCCTCCGCAGTCGCCTCCATGTCTGAGCCCCGCCCTGGCCATGGCCTCTCTCATCCAAGCGGCCGAGGAGGCAAGAGACGGAGAATCCGACGCTGCTGCCACCGCCAGCAGTCCGACCAAATCCTCCTTTTCAGCCGCCACCGCCGCCGCCGATCCCATCAGCGAGCTGGTGGCCAACGCCCGGCGAGAACGAAAGGTTCAAGACCTGGAGATTACAAACGCCTCGCTGGAGGCCATCAACAGGACGCTCGAGAGGCAGCTGCGCAAGCAGACGGCCGAGTTGCGCAGATATCGACGATTGTCACGATCCGGTCGCATCTCCGTCGTGTCTAGTAGTCGTGCCACCTCGGCCGCCCTCGATATTTCCAGCCTAGACGAACGTGTTGATGACGACGAGAATGACGACGACGATGATGAAAATGACAACGACGACGCAACCTTGGACGTTAAAGGGGACAAGGTCAACGAAGATGAAGGCGACCTATCAGAAGAATCAGAAACTTCAACAGAAGATGCATCCGACTCCGACTCCGACTCCTCGGACAGGCTGGACGCCCGTCGCAAGCGAGACGAGCGCAGACTGCAGCTCGACCTCTCGAAACACCGCGACCTCCTCGTCGACAGCCAAAAGATGAACCAGAGCATCAAGCGCTGCCTAGACTGGACCGAGATGCTGATAAAGGACGGCCAGAAGGCTCTCGCCTACCGGGTCCGTCCGGCGGACGTAAGCTTCGGCGGGCGCGTCCTCGGACCAGACGATGAGGGGGAGGCGTCTCCTTCGTCTTTGCCTGGGAGGGGGGATCGGCCGCCTTGAAATTTTTTTTTTGTTTCGATGCGTCGTTTGTCTTCTCTTTTTCTTTCTCTTGGCCTCGTCTTGGGGGTTTGAGGTTGGAAGCTGGGAATCACGAGTGTCGGCCGTGTATAAATCCCTTGATGCCATTTTCTCTTCAAGGCCCTCCCTTTCCCCGTTCCAATCTTCAGTCTCGACACTGTGAATAAGAGGCAGTGTCTACTTATTCCCACGATTTGCAGGTTTTTCTTTCCAGCGAGGCAGATTCTGTTATTTTTCTTTCTTCTTCTTTTTTCTTTTAAAAATCTCCCCTTTTTTTTATGTCAAACTCTCCTCTCCTTTGTCTGCTCGTCTTCTTTCTCTTCTTCCATTTTTCTTTCCCTAATGTTATCACCCTTTGCACACTGGACGAGCAGGTTGCACATACCAGATCACCCCCTTTTCCCCCTTTTCCCCCCTTTCTTTTTTAAAAAGAAAGGATGAGAAAGAAACGGAAACAGCGTTTCTCGAATCACAGAAGAGAAAAAAACTTTCAGAAATGGGAAAAACTGGGAGATGTCGGGGCTTTATAAAGATTCGTGGGAAAAGGGGGGTAGGGGTAGGGACGAAAAGGGGGTGGAGGTTTTGGAGTGTCGATGTAAGCGAGGCGAGACAGCGCCTGCAGATGAAAAAAATACAGTAAAAAACACATCAACCCAATGAGAAAAAACCAGATTTCCCTCTCTCTTCCATCGAACCTTATGAGGGATGAAGATTGTGCGTGATTTCGAAAGAAAAAGGACGTACGTATGCTTTCACCTCCGCCGTCCGAACTGGAACTTGAGCTCGTCGTCGCTGTCGTCGCTGGCAGCTACCTCTGACGTCGTCGTGGTCGTAGCCGTAGCCGTGCGCCGTCTCTTCGTGCCTCGTTGCGCGTCGTCGTTTGGAAGCTGTCTCTTGCCGGGACGGGATTGGCTGATGGTCGTGTTCTGACTTTGAGCGGAGGCGGCGTTACGACGACGAAGACTACCGATTTCCTCCTCTTCGTCTTCGTCTTCGTCTTCCTCTTCATCTTCACTCTCGTCAACGACAGTCGTCCTCCCCGGTAGAGCCTGAGCCTGAGCCTGTCGTTTCCCAGACGCGAGGGTAGAACCCTCCTTCTCCTCGAGCCAGTAGTCGTCCCCGACGCCGAATTCCTTGTCCTTGACTTGGGTGAGCGGCACGATGACCCTGGCAGGGAGACGGCCCACGACCTCGCCCCTCGGACGGAACTTTTTAAAATTCTTCACGCCGTTCCACCTCGGGTTCCAACGCCCTTCGGCGACGTCCTGCTCGCGCGTTCGCGCCGCCGACGCCGGACGACGGACCTCCATCTCCTCGACGATGTTGAGCCTTCGGATCTCGGCGAGGTCGACGTCGTCGGGGACCTGGGCGAGGTCCTCTCGTTCGGCACGTGCCCTCGCCTCTTCCTCTTCTCGGTGTCGGGCTGCCAGGGCCAGCACGTCCATCTCCTTGGGTCTTTGCTTCTCGGACCTGGTCTTGGCCGCCGCCGCCGGCTCCGGCTCGGGAGAAGGCGAGGCGAAGGCGTTGCCTCCTCGTTCGATCCGTTGTCGTTTGAACCTCGCCGCCGCTGGCGCCATGCCGTCCATGAGATTGTCGTCTTCGCCGAGTCGCGACGCTCTTCGTTTCCGCGCCGGATTCGACGAGTCCGTGGCTTGCAGCGTCTGACTTATATCGGGCTGCTCCTCTTCCCGCTGAGAGACGAACAGCCCGCCCTCGTCCTCTGGCTCCGGAGGAGGTGCCGGCGGCTTCGTGGCCTTGGTCGGAGGCGACGTGTCGTCTGCGTCCAGATCCATCCCATCGTCGAAACCAGCAAATCGCTTCTTCACCGGTCGACGGGTGGCGCCTCGTCTCGGAGCTATTGTTGGATCGGGCTGCTGTTGTTGCTGCTGTTGCTGCTGCTCCTCATCCTCAGCCTGTGGTCGAGGGCGGCGAGGATGCTCTCCGGTGCCGAACCCAGCATCGGGACCGTCGACGTTGTTCGAGTCCGTCGCTCGCAAGGTAGCCGACGGGGCAGGCGGCGAGTTCTCCACCTCGAGAGGGCGACGCAGCTTGCTCGCATCCCTGGTGAGAATGGCCTCGAGAAACTCGTTTTGCTCGATGGGTCGATGATCAAGCCGCAGGGACACGGCGGTGATGAAGTCGGTGTACCAGCCGACCATGTTGCCTTTGCCCGGCAGGTAGCGCACGACGACGACGCCTCTTCCCTCGCTTCCGTCGTCGAAGCAGCCGAGCCCCTTTTCTCCGGCCACGCCTTTCACATAGCGCACAAAGTCATCAGCCGACTCCTCGCCGGCGGTGATGGGCCGGAGCATGGCCTTTCCGCAGCCGTTTGTGATGGGCGCCAGGAGGTTGTTGTACTGTGTTCTGTCATAAAAGATGAACGTATAGCCGTCAAAGACGTCTTTTCGGTCCGTGTCGGGAGCGTAGATGGCATCGGGATGCTGAACGGGCTCACCCCCTCTCGGTGGTAAATGCTGCATGGCATCGGGCCAGTGGCGATCGAAATCGGACTCCAACGCACTCGACTCCGGCAGGCCGTCGACGACTTGCGACGGCTCGGCCGCCTGAGCGATGGCATCGAGGAACGACTCGGCGACGACGTACTTGGCGTATATAAGAGCTTGAAGGCCCTTTGCCGTGTTTCTCTTCTTCGCGACCACGTGGGTGGTGTACTCGGGGACGTAATCGGTCAAGAGCTTGATGTCGAGTTTCTCGAACCGTTCTCGAAGCGAGGTGAGCGGTTGGGTCTGAAGTTCCTTGCTCGTAAAGGAAAAGGTCAAGACGACGGGAAACCAGTGTATACTAAAGAAAAAAAAACTTTCAGTACTCGGTCATGCGCGATACAGAGACACACAGCAGGCGGAGGTTGGTACCGAAACTTGCTCGGACACTTGCCCATGATGAAATCGACGCTGGGTTCGGTGACGACATATTTGCTGCCTTTGATCTTGTGGCCGTCGACTTCGGTGCCTATCTTTGTGGCCAGATCCTCGATTGTGAGGCCGGATCGGCTGGAGACTTGTTGCGACTGGCCCTCTTCGACGGGGGCGACGGTGATGGTCAGATGCTTGCGGGAGATGGTGTTGTGGGATATGGCGAGTTGACCGGCTAGAGAGGGTTTGTCAGGCTTTCGGGCTCAGTTTCCGAGGAGAAGAAAGGGGATGCTCACGCTCTGCCGCAGTCCTGCCGAAGAGGTATGTGTTTCCAGGACGAAGCCAGAGACGACGTTCTTTTTTTTGGGGGAAGCGATCGTCAGCGAAGGGGAACCGGTAAGGTGAGGAGCGGAGTTAAACGGTGAAAAGAATTACCTTTGAAGATATCCTCATTCTCGAGGAGCCACATGATGGCGGCGCGGAGCCTTTCAGCGAGAGCATCCCAGAGGAGAAGACGCGCCGTCGGATGCGCAAGGCCGTTCGAATAGGATGCAGGCGTATGTGCGAGTAGCAACCAGCCCGATGAGAAGCGCGTATCGACGCCATATCACGTGACGGGGAATGACCACCGTGTAAATCCGGCCTCGGGGATCCCTCCGCTGCCTGGGAGCATTTTCGAATGGGAGGAGGAGAAGTTGAGGCTTATTTGATTCCTATAATAGATGAGCTGAATCATGAAGTCATGAAAACGGGTGATGGCTCTGCTTTCTCTTTCCTCTCTGGTGAAATGATGCCGGTCAGACTGTGGCTTTTCCTCGACCTACACCTGATGAGAACTAACGAGAGTGAGAGAGAGACAGGAGAGCTGAGCATCCGAAGAAGGCGTCTGCGGTGGTGGTGGTGGTACAAGACACAGAAGCCATTACTTGGCCAATGCTCTCTTCGACAAGAGCAATGATGAGCGTTGCCAAGTAGCAGCTTGCTCCGATTCTCTCTCACTCTATCTTCTTCTTTTCTTTCTCTCTCTCCTGTTCTCCGCCCTCCCCTGACTCTGGCTTGTGTCACCGTTTCGTCTCTTGTCAGATCTGCCTTGCCTGGGTTAGAGTCTAAGTAACCTGATGATGATGAAGCTGATGGGGCCTGTGATGCAACCATGATCCTGCAGGCAGGCAGCGGGATGAAGACGGTTGACGCTTGGACGGGCACCGTTGGTGTGTCAACCTTGGTTGGCAGTATGTAGGGGTGTATATATGCATGTATGTAGGCATGTAAATGTAGTATGTAAAGATGATGTGCTTCTCTGATAGTGCAATGTGAGTGTGAGTGTGAGTGTGTGTGAGTGTGTGAGTAGGTAGTATGTAGTAGGCAGGCGTACATAGAACTCTGTATAGAACTGTATGTAGATACACAGACTCCTACCTTAAAAAAACATTACAGAGAGATTCTTGTTTCTTTTTCTTTTCTTCTTTTTACTTTCTTTTTTTTCCCTCGGACAACAAAGGCCGCCGCCGCCGCCGCCGTAGACCCTTCCGTTGGCTGATGATTCCGCGCCCCCATCCGTCCGTCCCCAATAACATGTTGTTGCCTCCTCCCCCAGCCCTAGGTGTGTCCCCAACCAGAATTCCCCCCCCCATATCCGCAAGGTATCATTTCGTCTCGTTACTTTTCAAAAGCATAAAGGCAAGACAAGGGAAAAGAAAAAAAAAACAACAACAATAAGCAGAATCAACAGAGAACTGGGAGACGGGAAGAGAGAAATAAAAAAGGGAGAATTATGCATGTCCGTTTACCCGTATAGATTGTTTGCTTTCACGCCTGAGAGCGATCGTCCTTGACGGTGCGGCGCTCTCGGCCCTTGTCGGACCAGGGGAAGTGGAAGACGGGGACTTGGAAGAAGGAGTTGCTATTGTATCATTCGTCTCATTAGTCAAAGGGAAAACAAGAATAAAAATAAAAGGAAAAAAAGAGGTAGAGAAAGGGGGAAAAAAAAAAAGAGAGAAACTCACCTGCTGTCCTGTATACCAGCCAACGCATTATACCAAGCCAGGAAAGCCGCCACAAAGCCAAAGGCGCCTCCAGTCTTTTGCAGAACGAGGCCGAGGCTCTTGTTACCGACGTCGAGGGCGTACTGCTCGGTGGCGAGGAACAAGAAGGCGAGATCGAGGAAGAAGAAGAGGAGGAAGAGGGTGACGGTCGATCGGAGGGTGCAGAGCAGGAGGATGGTGGTGAAGATGAACCAGCCGGTGAGGAAGAAGCCGATTGGGCTGGCGACGTTGCCGTGATACGGACCTTCGGGCGAGAGGATGCCCCAGGACGGGGTGAGGATGATGGCGTACGAGATCCAGAAGCCGCCGTAGGACGAGAAGGCGGTGGCGCCAAACGTGTTTCCGCAAGCAACCTCCCTTTTTTTTTTTTTTTTAAATAAGTTGCCGTGGTCAGTATGTAATTTTCCTTCTTGAGGCATCACCAAGACGTGTTCTTTTTTCCCTCTTCCTTGTCTGAGGTGTAACGACTCACCACATGCCAGCGAGGAGCTGGACGAGGCCACCGTAGCCAAAGGCGATGGAGACGACAATGTTAGGCTGGGACACGCCGCGGGCATGCATGTTGATGGCGGACAGGACGAAAGTGGTGAGGGCGAAGGCGCTGAGACCGAGGGGCGCCGGGTTGGCCAGCTTGCGATGCTCGTAAGGCTTCCAGAGGCCGACTTGTAGGGCGCCGCCGTCGGCCGCCGCGGTCGTTACCACGGGGGGGGATGACATGTGGTGAGAGTAGTCGTGGTGGTGATGATGATGTCGGAGGATAGGGCCTGGGCTCGAGCCTGGGCCGGCGGGGGTGACGGTTGGAGGTTCCTTTTCCAACGAGGTGGGACGGCTCGCGTTGTCGGTTGACATGATGATGAGGAGGAGGAGGAGGAGGAGGAGGAGGAGGAGGAGGAGGAGGAGGAGGAGGAGGAGGAGGAGGAGGAGGAGGAGGAGGAGGAGGAGGAGGAGGAGGAGGAGGAGGAGGAGGAGGAGGAGGAGGAGGATCTCAGAGAGGGAGGGAGGGAGGGAGGGAGAGAGAGATATATATATATATAGAGAGAGAGAGAAGATAATTGAAGAGAGAAGATAAAGAAGAACAAGGAGAAGAAGAAGAAGAAGATGAAGGAAGAGAGAAAGGTATGTATATGAGATGATAAATAAAAGACAGGAAGAATATATTTCTATTCAACACGAGAAGAAGAGCTCCGAAGAGCAGGGAAGAGGGTTTTTCTTCTCTCTATTATAATAGAGCGAGTGGAGGGGAGGGGGGGTGTGGTGAGTGGAGGTGAGGTGGAGGTGAGGTGGAGGAGGAGGAGGAGGAGGAGGGGGTGTGGAGGAAGACGGGCGGGCCTTTATAAAGACCTCTCGTTATATTGTATAAAAAACGTAGCGGCCTTCCCCCCCTGTATTGTATTGTATCCTGTTAAAAGGAGGATAGTATAATAGCATAGGGTAATATATTATAATCCTGAACTATATATATATATATTATAATTCTATCTAAACTAGGTTTTACTACGTATATACGTATATATATAGGGGCCTAGGGGGCCTAATTACGTAACTAGACCCCCTTAATACCCCCCTTTAAGCTAACCTAGGCCCTAGATAAATATTAAACCACGCTAATTTTATATTAATCGAAGAAAATAATAGAAATCGCGTTTTTAAGCTTTTTTTAAAGAGCCCGAAAAACGTAGAAAACGTAAAGAAAGAGAACGAAAAGAGATATTAGGATATATCGGGAGGGGTTATTCCGCTCCGAATTAATTATTAAACGTAGCGAATTAGCTATTTAAGGCTATAAAATACGGTATTCTAATTCGAATTAGCTATTTAAATCTATAGGATTAAGTATACCTTATAATACCGAGTTAGTTTTTTCCCTAGCCCTTATAGCCGTATATATTTTTTATAGTATTCTTATAGCCTAATTTAAGGTAAACGAGTATTTTCTTATAAAAATAAAAGTCTTATACTAATAGTCTTAATCTTCCCTAGCCTTAGGATTATAAGGTTAATAATAAGGGAGGTATTATCCTAGTATACCTAATTCGGTACTAGTTTTCGTTAATCCCTTTATTCCTCCCCTTATTCCCCCCTTTAGGCTTAGGATTTTTTTTATCCTCGAACTTTATACTATATTTACGCTTAGTATACTTAATTTATTCGATTCGATTATTTTATTCGTCGTTTTCGTTATTAGGCTTAATATTAGAGGGTTAGATTATAGCTTCGGATAACTCGGATTTATATTATTAGATTAGAGTATTCGTATAATTAAATAAGTATAGTATTTTAATAAATTATATATACTATACTTATACTAGGCTTTTAGTAAGGCTATTAGCGGCTATAGCTATTATACTAATATAATTAATAGAGAATTAGTATTTTTCGACTTTATTATAAATCTATTTATATTTAATATTAATATAACGCGCTGTACATCTAATTACGGCGTACATCTAGTCACGCTATACATCTTATTACAGCAGCGTATATTTAATCATGGCTTACCCCGCTTTACCCCTCTTCCTATATTACGTGCCCACTACTATACAAAAGGGCTACGATTAATCTATAGCTTTTTCCTCTTTTCTTCTCTTTTCTCTTTAGCTTTAAGTCTTCGTTTATAATACTAAATATATTAAGTTACTAGCCGTATTACTACTTAAAGCTTAAAAACGACGCTAACGAGCGTCTTAAAACACGTATCTATACTCCTTACGTCCTCGTAGGGACGGAAAACCTTATAACTCGACTACGACCACGACCCTTAACCACCTAAATATCGGAAGCCGAAGGATTAATACCCTAACGTTTAGTACGATTAGCTTCGAAAGAGCTAGAAGCCAGCGAAACGCCTAGTATAGCTTCCTTATCGAAGTCTCCTAAGATAATAATACCTATACTAGAGGACTTTTAATCGCTTATATAAATAATAGCTTAGTAGACTTAGGCTATAAAGACCTAGACCGAAAAAATATCTCGGATACGAACCAAGATATAAGACCTTTAGAAGAACCGACTATATACTCCCGAAACGTAAGTCCCTAATACCGACTCGACTAATAACGGCTATTTATATCGTACTACCTCGACTGCTTTTACTAATCCTAATACCCTAGTAGTTATTACCTTTACCCCGATAGGTAAGGCGGCCTAGCCGGAGTTCGCCCCTATCGCTCCCCTAGGGTAGGTTAGCTTATACTATAATAAGTAAGAGAGGACTAAGATTAAGACTATTAGCCCGTTTAGGGGAAAGAAGACCGAATTTAATAGCTTCCTTAATAACCTCCGATCGAAGATAAGGACTAATTAACCTTCCTTCCGGATAGAGGATAATCGGATGGATTTTCTTTTTCGCTCTCTCGAAGGTAAAGCTAAGCAGGCCCTCGAGATAAGGCATAATTCCGATATCCGGCCTTTCTCTAGGCTAGCTAAAATAGTTTAGTATTTCGAATTAGCCTTTAGTAATCCGAACGAGTTTTTAAAAGCTAAGGAACGACTAAGTAAGCTTAAATTCTCGGTTTATAGAAAATAGGATATATAACTCTTTATCGTAGAATTTAATCTTCTAGTAGTATAGACCTAGATCCCTAGTAAGATAATAAAGTAGGAGTTATAGGAATACCTGCCTACCGGACTCGACCTAAGCCTCTTCGAAAAAGCTAGGGACCCCCGGATCGACTATAAAGCTTTTTATATTAGCGTTAAAGGTACTATTTATTATAGGAAGAGGGAGATAATAGAAATAGCCTAGACTCCCCGCCTATATCGCGATAATAAGCTAATAAACGACCTAAAGAAACTAGCTACTACTAAGGGTAAAGGCTAAGCCTTAATACCCGATAAGAAGAAAGTTTATTAGGAAAACGGGACTTATTTTATCTATAGGAAAAAGGAGTATTAAGCTAAAGACTATCCCGATAAATAGCGTATAGCTTAGGTCCCTCGACCCCCGACCCCTAGTATAACTACTACTGATTCTAATAACTCGTCGGATTCAGGAAAAGCCTAGGACTATTAGAAGTCTCTATAATAGTCCCTAAGGTATTACGAATAGGGAAAGTAATAGAAGGTTCGTTTACTATCGATAGCTAAATATAAATTAATAGTATTACCCTCTATACTTCTATACTATATAATACTAGAGTAGATTCCTATCTCCTTATTAGCCGCCGCTTTACCCGATAGGTAGTTAAACGCCTAGGTACTAAGCTAGTCTTAGTAAAGCTAATACCTCTCGTCGACTTCTAAGGACGCGAGGCCGGCTACGTTCGTAAATATCTAATCGCTACCCTCGTTATTAATAGCCGGTTATTTCCCTAAAAAACCTTCTAAGTTACCGATTATACGTAAGATATTTTCGTCGGCTTATTCTAGATAGCGGAGAAAAACCTACTACTTAATTATACTATCCGCTAACTTATTTAGCCTAATAACCTACTAGCCCTCGTTAAATATTTACCCTCGATACTTCTTTCTCGATAGACTCCTAATTAATTAATCGACCCTAAGATCTAAGCTAATACTAAACGTCGGAACCGATTAATTAATAAGAATAAGAAACGGTACTAAATACTCCGATATTCCGAGGGGAATAGTAAGATCGTCTAGCCGATAGGACCTAAGAAGCCGAAGCTATCGCCTAATACTATCGTAGTTAATACTAAAGACTAAGCTATTCGAGAATAGCTTATCCGATAGGTCTAGGAAGATCCTCGCCACTAGCGGTAGGAGGAACTTACCCCTTTAATACCTACTAAACCTATCCCTCTCGAAGACGATAACGATAACGTGGGTATACCTATAACGAAGCTAAGCTTAGCTAGCCGTATATACTAAGGATAGAAGATTCCCTTCCTAAAGGGAGAAGACCCCGAGTATATTACCTTTATCTAAAGTATAATCCTATTATTAATCGCCTACCTCGAGGGTTTCTTTAGTAAGAAGGAGGTATATACGTTAATTAATCCCTATCCCGGCTATAATATTACCCTTAAGCTAGAAAAGCCTCTAAACCCGGCTAATCCCCTATTCTACTATATACCCGTTAAATACTTACCTCTAGAAAAAAAAATAGTAGACTACCTTCTAAAGATCGGATTTATTACTATTAATACTAGCCCCTATACCGCTTTAGTACTCTTTACGCTAAAACCGTACTTAATAGCTAGGCGTTTTTATATTAACTATAGGTAAATAAATAATTATCTTAAAAGCCGTATCTCCCCCGCCCCTTCCTTAAAGGGTACTATCTTTAATTATCGCTTTATTAAACGGTTCTCTAAGATCGATATTATTTAGGCCTTTTACTAACTCCGTTTAGACCTAGATTCCGAGTATTTAACCGCCTTTCGTACTCGTTTTAGTATATATCGTTAGAAGGTCCTACTATTTAGACTTAAGGTTAGACTAGCCTAGTTTTAGAACTTTATTAACGCCTAACTATATAACCTCCTCGACTAATATACTAGCGTATATATAGATAACGTATTAATCTACTCGGACGATAACGAAGAAGAGGAATACTAGGTAGAATATAGAAAGGTTATCTAGTACCTTTATTAAGCTAACCTCTAAGGGGATATAAAGAAATTATAGTTTAATATTACGAAGGTCGATTATCTAGGAGTTATACTCTACGCTAGAGAAGGACTAAGTATTAACCCCCGGAAAGTATAAACTATCTAAGACTAGAAGTTTAAGGACCTATACGATTATAAGACTATCTATTCTTTCGTCGGCCTATATAACTTTATCCGGATCTTCTACTACTACGTAAGCTAAGTAGTAGAGCCTCTAAATAGACTCTTAAAGAAGAACGTTAACTTCGTCTTAGGGCCCGAGTAACGTTAAGTATTCGAATAGATAAAGAAGCTCGCGATAGAAGCGCCTATACTCGCCTTTTTCCGCCCTAAGTTGCCTACTAGGTTAAAGACTAACGCCTCTTATAATACTACCGCTAGTATCCTCTAGTAATAGTAGACTAATTCGACCTAAAAGCTAATAGGGTTCTTCTTAAAGACTATAATCCTAGCCGAATAAGTATACCCGATTTAGGACCGAGAATTACTCGCTATCGTATAGAGTCTTAAGTACTTCTATCTAGAACTCCTCGGATAAAAATTCGACGTTATTATAGATTACGAAGTACTAGTATACTTTACTACTAAAAGAATACTCTCTACCCAATAGGTCCGCTAGTCTAATTTCCTCGCTTAGTTCGATATCCGTTTCCTCTATCGCCTAGGACGACTTAATATAACCGCCGACGCCCTATCTCGAAAGACGGCCGAACTACCTACTATTAAGGCTAGGGAAAAGGAAGAACGTACGCTCGCTATAATCCTACGAGAGAAGCTCGGCTTTAATCTACCTAAGACCCCTATTATTATCGTACTAGTCCGTACTACTAAGATATAAGCCCCTATAGGATTAGACTTAGTCTCCCTTATCTAGGAAAAGAACGTCGTATAAGGTCTCGGCTACTACGGGTCCTAGTTAATCGTACTAGAATAAACGATCGACTAGAAATAATTCCTTTATACCGCCCTAATCTATAAAGCTTATAAACCCGTTATTTTCGCCTATAGCGGGTAGAATAAGACGATTAAGGTACTCTAGCGAGACTATTATTAGCCTAGAATAAAATAAGATATCCGCTAATATATTCGTAATTACTACGAGTACTAGAGGAATAAGATCCCCTGCGATAAAACGCCCGGCTTATTATACCCCTTACCCGTACTAACTACCGTTTAGGAGTATATTACCTACGATAAGAAAACGATACTAAGGGACCGCCTAGGCTATAACTACGTATAGACCTTCGTTTATAAACTTAGCCGTCTAATCGCTATACTACCCGGAAAGAAAATAGATATAGTAAAGGTCCTTACTAGCCGTTACTTTAGATAACTCTACCGCTTCTTCGGGTTACCGGTAGTCTAGATTACTAATAACGCAAGCCTATTCATCTTAGGTTTCTTAAAGGAGATTAATCGACTAATAGGTACTAAGTACTAATACGGTAGCGCGCTATATCTATAGACGTAAAATAGTATAAAAGTTATTAATTAGTATCTAGATTAAAGGTTATACTTCTATATTAATAAGTACTAAGACGACTAGAGCGACTTCTTACCGGCGCTCGACTTTATATATAACTCATTATAGTACTCCTTTATTAATATAGCGCCTCTAATAATAGCCCTTAGTAAGGATATATATAACCCCTTAATACTATTACTAGAACCTACGTAGGCTACGACGACTACTATAATATAAGCGTAAAAGCTAGTAGCTAAAGCAAAAGAAGTATAATAATAAGCTTAGTAGGTAATAATTATAACGTAAAGTTAATAAAAGAAGTAAATAGATAAAAAACGCCGACTAGTTAACTTTACTATCGGCGATAGCGTCTTCCTATAGCGAAAAGGATTTAGTATAATAGCTCCTACGACTTGGCTTAACGTATAGTAGTTAGGCCCGTTTAAGATTATAAAAGAGCGAGGCTATAGCTATATTTTAGATCTACCAGAGTCGTATAAAATAACTAACCTCTTCTATACCGACCGCCTTAGGAAAATAGTAAACGACCCCCTACTAGGCTAGATATAACCCGCCCTAGAGCCTAAGGAGATTAATAGCCTACTAGAATAGGAAGTATATTAAATCCTACGATCGCGAGTTACCGGATAAAGTAAGCGACTAGAATATTAGGTTAACTAGAGAGGCTATAATTCTAACGAAACTTAGTACCCGGCTCGGAATTTTAAATACGTACTAATAGCTATTAAATTATACTACGACCTATACCCTATAGCGCTAGGATTACCCGTTAATCTATAGTATTAGATCGAAGCTATAGTTATAGATTTAGACTACGACGACCGGGATAATAACGATAACGCCGTCTATATAGGCGCTAAACTAAAGACGAGAAGGTATACTTAACCTTAATACGCATATTAAGGCCGTACGAGGGGGGTAGTATAACGCGCTATATATCTAATTACGGCGTATATCTAGTTACGCTATATATCTTATTACGGTAGCGTATATTTAATTATAGCTTACCCCGCTTTACCCCTCTTCCTATATTACGTGCCTACTACTATACAAAAGGGCTATGATTAATCTATAGCTTTTTCCTCTTTTCTTCTCTTTTCTCTTTAGCTTTGAGTCTTCGTTTATAGTACCAAATATATTAAGTTGCTAGCCGTATTAATTAATATATCGAGTTCTTATAGCCTTATATTTATTAAGGGTATATACCCTAGTATTAAGGCTATTTATAAATAAAATTAAAAGTATTTATTATAATAGCTTTAATTTATATAATATATTTATAACCTATAGTAGGCTTATACCTATAGGCGTTAGATTAATAAACTTAGCCTTAGTCGAAAAGATTATTATAAGTATTTAATACTTTAACTTTTAATATACGGGTTCTAGACTAATTATTATAATATATTTAATTATAGAGTATTTTATATAAAGATTATTTATAAAAAACGTATTAGTATAAATACGGAGCTTTAAATCCCTTAGGTTATAATCGCCGCTAAGGGTTAAGCCTAAGGCCCTAGTACTATATAAATATCTTATAAAGTTCTTCTAGATTATAAGGTATATAGTAATAGGGTTAAGATTACCCTTATAGAGCTTACTATTCGTAAATACTAGATTTAGCCGTATTCTATTTATTAGATAATTTATACTACTAGTATATTTAAGCTATACGTTTATAAGTATTACCGGATCCTACTTTTTCTAATCTATAGGGATTTTTATCTTAGTAGGCTAAGGCGTTTAAATAGTATTCTAAATACCTTTACCGAATAATTATAGGATCTTTATAGTATAGTATTCCTAATAAACGTAGATTATATAGGTAATATAATTATATTTAAATTATAGCCCTAAGAAGGTTAATAGTTCTCCTATTTTATATAATTCTTATATATTACGAAGAATTTCGTAGCCCTAATAAACGTATTCTATTATAGTAGTTATTATAATAGTATTATTAACGTATAGTAGTATAATATACCCCTTTAGGTATATATAAATATAAAATTCGGACGCGAGTTATCCCTATTTACGCTTCTATAGGGCGTTTTTAGCGTATATAAACTATATAGCCAGTAATATTTTAAGTCTATAGAATATACGGTTAAGCTAATAGACTCGATTCGTACTATTTATAAATAAATAAGGTTATTTAATATAAAATTCTTCGTTATAGGGTATATTTATAAACGCGTTAATAATATCGAATTATAATTATTTAAGGTTTAAAATAATAATAATAAAAAGGAAAATTCTAATTAAAAAGAAGTAGGTAATTACCGTATAAAGGTTTTTAACGGGTTAGAGTTCCTTTTCCTTATCGCTATATATATATTAGTATACCTTTATAATTATTAGTTTATTCTATAATTCTTTTAGTATAAAGACCTATTTCCCTAGAAGAACTTACTTTATTACCGGTTTATCGACGAGATCCTAGGTATAATAGCTATCGAGGGCTTCTAATTCTTTTACTATTATAGGGCGCTATTATTAGAGATAATCGGGTCTTTTTTTAATATCCTACTAGCTTTTAGGTACTAATAGTAATAGTATACTTAGGATTACCTAGATAAGGATTATAAAATTAGGTATTTTTACCTTTTCCTCGTTAATCTCGCGGAAGATAGTATTAGCTATTATCCTCTTAAGGGTATATAATAACGATCGAATTACCCTATTACTCGGGGGAATCGGCTTTTTATTTCTAGGCTTAGCCTATACTAGTACTTCTTTATTAGTAAGAGCTTTAAAATAAGTAGGTATTTAGTTAAGTATTAATAGTAGTAGGTTTATAGGTATAAAGGGATCGTAGGGCTATAAATTATTAGCCTTACTATTATATAAATTATATATAAAGCCTATATTTCGTCCTTTTTAATCCTTATTCCTACTATTACTTATATTACTAGTAGAATTATTACTATTATAGTCTTTCGAGGCTATAGGAGTATTAAAGTAGAAGAAGGTATCCTTTATATCCTCTTTAGGCTTTAGCTTTATAATATATTTAACCGTATTATTAAGCTTTAGATCCTTAGGGTCGTAGAATCGTATATCATAAGTATAAATAATTTTATCTTCGTTAAGTAAATAGATTTTATAAATATAACTATATAGGCCTTTTATACTAATAAGATAGTTAATCTTAGCCCTTAAAGCTATCTTTATACTTCGAATCCTATATATAGGAGGGATTATAATATAGGCTTTATAGCCCTAGGAATATAGATAGCTAATCGAATATATATATAGTATTTTTAGTATTATTATTATTATTTCTATAGGGCTTAAGCCCTCCTTATTAGACGATAATAATAATAGGTTTTAGATATATATACTCGTATTTATAAAGAATAGCTATAGCTTTTCGGGAAGCCCTATTTCGATATATACTAACCTAGCGGTATTTATAAGAGTATAGCTAGCGCGTTTAGCATAGCCGTATTATACTAGGATATAAGGTATACAAGTCCTAATAATAAATCCTTCTTTATCTACCTAATCCTAGATTCGTTTCTATAGGAATTCGAGGGTATTATTAAAGGCTATAACCTATATACGATAATTACTAGTTATAGTATTAATATTCTTCTTCTAAGCCTTAAGCTAGTTAAAAGCCTTAGTATAGGTCTTTATAAAAAGAACCTAGTAATAATTAGTATAAGTATTAATACTATATAGCGTATAATGGTATTTATTATACGAAGTTAGTATATATTAGGTAAAATCTTAATAAACGTATTATAGGAATTTATTCGTCTAGACTAACGGGTTATAATTAATAATAGCTTTAGCCTTCGTAAGTTAATAGGCTTAGTAGTAGAAGGTATCGACCGTCTTTTTATTAACCGCGATACTATTCTTATAGTAGGTATAAAGGGTTTAATCCTTTTTAGTATATCCTAGTTATCGATATATAATAGTATAGTTAAGTTTCTATTCTTTCTTAGGTAGGGTAGTTATTATAAAAGGCTTTAAAGGCCTTACGTTTTTAATTATTACTACTCTTCCCTTATATTTAAGGTAGTAAACTATATAATTATCTTATTTAAGTTATCTATTCCTAGTTTCGATAAATATATTCTTTTTATTAAAAAGGCTAGTACTAATTAGGTTAACTAGTATATTAGGGCTATATAAAGCGTTTTTAAAAATAATAGAATAGCTATTATAGGATAGGATTATTATTTTACCCTATCTATTATAATAAAGAAATATACTATTCGATACTATAAGCCTTTTTAGAACTAAGAACTCTTTATAATCCTAGAACTATTCGGTATTATTAAAAATATAACTATTATAACTATTATTAAGGATATAATTATTAGGTAAAACGTAATCTAGTCTATCGATAATACTAATAATATATCCTATAATAGTTCTACCCGTATTTATAAAATCGATTATACTTATAGTACTCCTATTATTATTTTATCTTTAATAGTAAATAGGTAGAGGCCTAAGCTCCGGATAAAGCTTTTAATAAGTCTCCTTTAAATAAATCGTAATACTAGGGTAAATATTATATTTATAATAGGGTAATACTATAATCTTATTTATAGTATTAATATAATAGGGTAGTAGAGGTAAGAGCTTTTAGGTAATCTCGTCCTTCTTATTATTATCCTTTAACTTTTCTTTTTCCTTACCCTTATCTTTTCTCTTATTATTATTATTATTATTACTCTAACCTCCGACTTTAGGTATAGCTAGTACCTTTTTATTATTATAATTTATCTCGTTATTAATTATTTAAACGGTAATAACTTTATTAATAATCTTAATTATAAGGTTAATACTATTATCGACTTATTAAGCCTATTCTATAATAAGATCTAAATAAATAGGCTATAGGGCGTTAATCGCCTTCTAAATATAGACTTTTAGTATTTTAGTATATTATTTACCGTATTTAGTATTATTAAGAAGGTAATTCTAGAGGGTTTAAAGGTTCTTTTCGAAGGTTTTTTAGCTATTAATAGTATTATCCTTAAGCTTAAGCTTATACTAGTATTAAAGGACTTACTTAGGCTATAACTTTATAATAATCTTAGTATATTCCTTATATAATTTATATATTTATTAAGCCGATATAATCCTCTTTTACCTAGTATAGGTAATACCTAAGATAGCCTTACTTATAAGGGTTTAAAAAATAATACCGACTATTTTCTTATTATCCTTTTTCTACTTTTTAAGGGCTTTTACCTTAGTAGGTTTAGGGTTATTATCTTTATTATTAAATATATATTTGCTAACCTTATATACTATAGCGTACGTAGTTAACGCTATTTACTATTCTACGAATAAGGCTAAGCCCTTTAGCTTAAGCCTAGAGAAGGAAACTATATTAGCTTAGAATACCTTTTTCCTTATTATTATTAAACTTAGTTAAAATTTTACCTATTTAAATTTAGTATAATTATATTTTATTAGAATTTTTAATTAAAATTTTTCCTATAAATTAGGTATAGATTTTCTATACTATAAAAAATACCGTATACGATATCGTTTATCGCTATTAATCTTATAATAGCTTTAGTAATAGTCGCGTATAGGGAAGCGTATTAAAGGGTACTTATAACCTATAATAGTATAGGGTAATATATTATAATCCCGAACTATATATATGTATATTATGATTCTGTCTGAACTAGGTTTTACTACGTGTGTGCGTGTGTGTGTGGGGGCCTAGGGGGCCTGATCACGTGACCAGACCCCCTTAACAGATAGAAAGAAGATACGGATAGTATTTTCTGTAGATAAGATGAGAGGAGAGGAGAGGAGAGTCCAATTGATCGGAAAGTCTTAGAACTAGGGGTGGGGAGAAAGATGGAGGGATGGGATTTTACTGCGTGTAGTATTGAGAGTCTGTATAGGGTAACACCATTTCCTCTTCCTCTTCCTTTTTCCTCTGTCCCTAGCATGTATACTATCCTACGTGAATATTTATCGGCCCCTCCCGGCGGATATAATTCCTAAGGCTGATTTTGATTAATTATAGCCGGGTTAGTAGAGGAGAGGGTAAATAAGGGTAGAGGAGAGGGTAGATAAGGGTAGGTAAGGGAGGGTATAAAGGCTATAAGAAGGAACCCCCTATTATCCTATTTTTCTAAGGAAAAGGAAGTCCCTAAAGGTTAATTCTATTTATTCTAGTACCTAATATATCCCCCCTAAGCCTTAATTACCTACTCTAGCCTCCTAGGTATCCCGTATATAAGCTTTAGAAGGAAGTCCTCCGGTATAGCCTCCTAAGCCTCGACTATAGCCCTCTCGAAAGCCTTCCCCGTAGGCCTTTTCCCCGGGAATTTAGCGTTAATCTAATTCTATATTTAAGATTATATATTCTCGATCGAGGAGAGGTCTAGGCTATAGGCTGGCTATTCTACGAATATAGCCCTAGGGAAAAAGTCGGATAGCCTCTCCTTTATAGCCTTAGATATATATATAGGGGTATTATTTTACTATATAATAGATTCTAAAGCCGGCTATTAGTACTAAAACTCCGCGAATTAAAGTAGAGTCCTCTTATAATAGGACTCTAAAGTAATCGTCCCCTATTCCTTCTCCTAAATAAACCCTATTTTTTTTCCCTTATAAAAATACCCCTAGAATATTTACCCGTATACCCGAATCGTAATATAGGTAAAATTATTAGGGTTATCGTCTTAAATTTAGTTAGCTTTATATAGAAAAGCTAGATAAGGGAGGGAATTATTATAACTTTACTTTTAAAAAGAGTTATATAGCCTTATTTTAGTACCCTTATTATTTATATCTCGTCCGATTAAATCTACTACTCCTAGTCCTTCGGCGTTAAGTACTAGTACTTAAGGGCGAAGGTAAGCCTCCTTACCTATACCTTCTTAGAAAGCTTGAATTTCTTACGTTACTAGCGTTTTTTACCCCCTATTAATTTTAACGCCTTTATAATAGCCCCTAGGCTAAAGGGCTAAAGCTTAGGGACTTTTTCTTATAGCCTTTATAGTAAGAGGAAGCGCTTAGTTTTCTAGGGCGTATAAATAATCGCCCTTAGCCTTTCTTAAAGCTTAGGGGGTATAGTAAGCTTTCTCCTATACTAGCGATAGCTAGGTTTAATCTTATAACTAAGGGTATAGGTTATCTAGGACTAAAAAGTATATTAGAAAAGCTATACTAAGGTAGGAATAATATCGTAGATTTACCTACCGCTTAATAATACTTAGGGTAATAGTAATATTATAATTCGATATTTTTACTACCTCCTTTAAGTACCGGATTTATATCCGGTTATCCTTTATTATAGGCTTTTATTACTTCGGGGAGTTAGCCTTACTATTAGCCTTATTATCCTCCCCCTCCTCCTCCTTATTTACTATTATACTAGCTACCCCTAATTCGAGGAGGCCTTAATCTTAGCCGCTAGTAATAGGGAGGGGGAGGGTAAGGGGGAGGGGAAATAGGCTAATATTTTTTCTATCTCCTCTAAGGATATTATCTCCTCGGTAAGGTAGATAAAAGGGGGTAATAGCGTCGAGGGTAATAGCGTTAAGGGTAGCCGGCCTAAAGGTAATAGGATCGTAGGCTTATACGGCGTTAGGGGCGGCGGAGGAGGGGGGGGTAATAAACGAGTAGGAGGGGGGGGGGGGGAAGAAGGAGTAGGAGGAGGAGGACGAGGGGTAAGAATAGGAGGGGGAGGGCTAATTAAAAGGAATAGCCGAAGATAAAGAGGTAATAGCGGTATTATACGGTTATAAAGAGGTAGAATAGGGGAAAAAGGGGGTATTAGCTCGGGTAAAAAGATAGGGGTTAGATCCTAAGGGAGGCTATTATCTTCCTCCTCCCCCTAGTTCTCCTAAACCCTCCTTAGGAAGAAGATAATATCCTTCTAAAGGAGTATTAGGGAGAGTATAATAATAAGGAGGTTCTAATTAACCTCCCTTAGGAAATAACGTATAAAAGGTATAATAAAAGAAAGAAGAAGAAGAAGAAGAAAAAGTATATATATATATATAGTATATATATATATATTATTAAGAGAAAAAGCTCTTCTACTACCTTAAGGGATCCCTAGAGGTATTAAATAGATTAGAAGAAGTCCTTTACTAATAAATTTAATAATAAATAGCTTACTAGAATAGGAGAGATATATTATTATAAAACGTAGCGCTAAGATCGTATAATTATCCTAACTATTATACCTATAATAAGTATCCTAAATATATATTCGACTTTTTTACTCGAATTTATAATCGTTAATTATATATTCTAGTTTATTATTATAGCCGTTAAATTCCTTAATAAATAAACTTTCTAATAATTCTATTTATTTCTTTAAATATCTTTTTATCGTTAAAAAATTAGTAATTAAAGATTATATCTTTACTAAGAAAACTTATAATAGCTTTATTTTCTTAATTAATAGGGGTAATAGGGGGGAAATAGCGGAAAAATAGCGATTAGAACTTTAAACGTCGATATCTCGTATTCTAGAAGCCTAGGATAAGTAAGAATAGTACTATTCGATTCGTCTCTCTTTACTCTATCTAATAGTCTACTTTTTATCTAGACTAATCTTCTATTCGTAGAGGAATAAAAGCTTATAATCGTAATACTACCCTATTATTATCCTATAGCCTTATTCGGATTCGTAGCCGACTTTATAATACCTCTCGTAGCCGGCTTTACGCCGCCTTTTACGACTAGCCTTATATAGCCTTCTATCTATAGGTAAAAAGGGTAATAATAACTATTTTTAGTAACTTCCTTCCTCTAGGGATTAGAGTATAAGTCGTAGGTTCCTTCCTATAGCCCGAATACTACCCTTATCTTTACTAACTCGGCTACTATTAGCCGATCTATAGGAAAAGGGGGTAATAACGATTATTTCTAGTAATTTCCTTTTCCTAGGAAATAGCGGGTAGCCATAGGTTCCTCCCTATAGCCCTAATACCTACCCTTATCCACCCTTTTATCCACCCTCTCCTCTACTAACCCGGCTATAATTAGTCAAAATCAGCCTCAGGAATTGTATCCGCCGGGAGGGGCCGACAAACATTCACGTAGGATAGTGTATGTACTGTACATATGTAGTATGTATGTACATATGGATAGACTGTTGTAGTACCTCCTACGGCTGAATATCTTGAGTTTCTATGACACAGATAAGAAGGAAGAGTTTCTGGCCTGGCCTGGCCTTTTTGCAGCAGCAGCAGCAGCAGCAGCAAAGCATGGCCGCGTTTAAGCCGTGCCTCGAGGTACCTATATCCGTATGTATACTGTTCTTCCCGCAGCTACCTAGTACCTCCACTTATTTTAGCCAGCAGCTACTATAGATACTAGCTACAGCCTACAGAGGTTTCGGTTGATGCACAGACGAAAGATGGTGTGGAGAGAGAGAGAGAGAAGAAGAAGAAGAAGAAGACGAAGAAGAAGAAGGAGAAGAATAGAGGGGGACGGTGGGGTGTGTTTGGATACTAGGTAGGTGTGGATGGATGAGAGAGAGAGAGAGAGTGTGTGTGTGTGTGTGTGCGTGTGTGTCTCCGTCGGTAGGGAAGGGTTTTTATTCCTTTCAAAAAAAGTCAAATTTATAGAACAGCTAGAAAAGATAATATAAAGCAATAAATATACACTCTATATATAAAAAGGAGTAATAAATAGAATAATAATAGGTAAAGAATCTAGAATTAGTCTAGTATAAAGTATACGGCCTAGAGGAGGGCTTAGGGTAGGCCTAATTACGTAGTTAACGCCCTCTTAATACCGCCCCTTAGGCCGGCCTAAGCCCTAAAGATAAGGCTATTATTAGCCCGGACCTCCCTATAATACGTATAAAACCCGGAGTCGTAGCTATATAGCCTCCGGAAAAAGTAAATTCCGCGCCGAATCTCGCGAATTAAGCTTAAACGTTAAAAATAGCGTTTTTAGCCCTTTCTTAATAAGCCCGGAAATAATAGAAAAAGTAAAGAAAAAAGAGAAAAAAAGTACTTAAAATAAACAAAGCCCGGTCCTAAACGTATAGATTAATAAAATTCCTCCTCCGATAGTACCCTTTAGGGTAGGAAATATACTAAGTAAAGCCCCCGACTATAATCCGGAATACGGTATTATAGGTATAGAGAAAGGCCTTTCTTATACCTTTAGCGCTAGAATTATTGTTTTAAGGCTCTTAACGATTCCCTATATATCCCCGCCGAGCTATAGCGAAGTAATCTATACGTTAATAATCCGGATTATAGCCTCCGGAGGCGAAGGTAGCGATTAATAGCGTTAAGGTTTCCTTTATAGAATAGGTATATAATAGTATCCCTATCGTACTATATTAAAAACGGTATCCCTTAGCCCCGGTTAATACCCCCGAACTATACCGCCTATAATAATAGCGGCGGTATATAGCCTATATACTATACTCGCCCCTTAGGCTATTATTAATCCGAGGTTATTACCGCCGCCCCTATAATCTCCGCCCTTTTAATCCTAATACCTAGGTAAAGTATTCTAATAAACGCCGCGTAAAGTACTCGGGAGAGGCCTTTCGTTAGCCTATCTATAGCTATCTCGGCTATTAGTACGTATTAAAATACGAAGTCCCCTTTTTCGGCTTAGTTATATACCTACTTATACTTAATATCGATATATCGTATACGTATAGCCTTATATTTATTAAGGGTAATCGCCCTCGTATTAGTATTATCTATAAATATTATAATCGGCCTTAACTATAGGAAGCTAAGCTCCGCTACTAAGTCTACTATCTAGATTACGGATATATTAACTAGGGTAAGGTTTACGAACTCCGCTTTAGTCGTTAATACGGTTATTAGCGTTTAATACTTAGATTTCTAATAAATAGCCCTAATCCTAAGGAATATAATATAGCTAGCTATTAAGTAATAAGTATAAAGATCGTTAGTAAACGACGTATTAGCGTATACCCTAAGGCGTATATCGTTTGGATTATAACGCCCTCCGAGGGTAAGGCCGAGGTCTTAGGTCCTAATAAAATACCTTATCGTATATTTTTATACGGATAGGTAAGTCTTTATAGGATTCGTATTACCCTTACTTATCTTATTATTAACGAAGGCTAGGTTAGGTTTTATACTATTAGCGAGATAATTTAGACTCCCCGTACGCTTAAGCTATTAAGTTTAATCTATAGCCCGTTCCTATTATTTTTAATCGTAAGAAAGCTAAAGGTCTAAGGGCTAGGGGGTTATAATAGGGTTAATAACGCTCTTACCGAAAAGACCGAGGATCTTAGTAGCGTATTTAGACTAATAAAGCCGAATCGTCTATTTAGCCTAATAGTGCTTTATCTAAAGCCTAAAAAACTCTCGTAACTCTTTAATATTACGAAGCTCCTATAGACTCTCGAGAATACCCTTACCCTTTATAACTATAGCGAGGTCTATAGTAGTAATAATAGTATTATTAATATATAGAAGTATTAGAAGGCTAGATAAGTATTTATAAATATAAAATTCCGACGATAATTACTATTATCCGTACTTCTTTAAAGCGGCTAAGGCTTAGGTAAACTATATTAAAGGGGATATCTTAAGGCCGTATAATACCCGATTAAGCTAGTAAACCCGATTTATACCGTCTTTAAATAGGGCTAGCTATATAATATATACCTTATCTATATAATAGGCGTTTACGAAAGTATTTACGATATTAAACTATCGCTACTCGAGATCTATTATAGCTATAATAAAGAAGAATACTCGGACTAATAATAAATATATAACTATTACGTAGAGGTTTTCCGTATTATATAGCTCTTAGTCCTTATCGCCTTAAATATACTATTATACCTTTGCTAAAAGGGGCTTCCCCTCCGGCGTTTTAATCGTAAAAACCTATTTACCGGGGAGTACCTATTTCCTAGGAGGAGGGATAATAAGATCCTACGTTTTCCTACTCTCTAAGGCGCTAATCTCCTTCGTTATAGCGGGTTGCTAAAGAGTAAAATAGTTAGGTTACTTTTATATATCCTACTAACCCTTCGGTATAAACGGATTTATAACGTTTAATATAGCCTAAATAGGGATTATAAAGTCGGGTATAGGGTCCTCCTCCTTATTAATATCCCTAAAAATACTATTAATAGCTAACGAGGCGCGTATTATTAAGCAGGTTATATAGTCGGATAGTAGAATAGTTAATTAAACCCGATTCCTCGGTTTCGCTAATAATAGCGCTTCTATATTAGTTAAATCGTTATTTTATATAGTAAAAAGTACGCTTCGTAGTACCCCCGGGGTCTAATCCGGAATTAAGAGTATTATTAGCTTAGGGGTAAATACCGAGATATTATCGATAATATTATAAAAGTTATCGTTTTCGTTATTCTCTTAAGTATTATCCCCTTTATCGACTACCTCCTCTACTCGGGCGTTAAATCGTATAGCCTTAGCCTAAGTAACCGGTATTATAAACTTATCGTTCAACGGATTATCCGCTTCTTCGAGGGTAGCCTTTATAATATATAGTACGGATTAGTCGAATAAGGAGTTATCCGGATTATAAAATTTAATATCCCTCGCCTTAATAACATAGTCTTCGTCGGGTAAATATACCTTAAAAATATAACTATATAACCCTTTAAGACCGATAATACACATTCGTCAGAATGTGCGGAGGCCGTAGGAGAATATGCGCACAAGCGCACAGAGGCATCGGGAAGGGAAGGATTATATAACATAGTCGCCCTTAGTCATAGGGCTCATAGCCGCCTATTAGGGTACGCTCTCCGTATATAGAGTACGGAGGAGAATTATTACTCTTATATTATCTTAATCTAGCCCTAAGTATACTATATAATAGTAATTCTACTTCGCTTATAACGACAACTTTACGATTATTTTAATCGGATAATTAAATAGGCTTCTAGCTAGTCCTTATAATTAGATAGGCCTTACGCTAGTCCTTATAATCGGATAAGCCTATAAGCTAGTCCTTATAAATTATAAATTATACGACCCTCTATAGCGGTAGTATCGTATCCTTTTAAGACCCGTAGTACTTTTATAACGCTATAGACTACTTATTACGTTCCCCGCCTATCTAATTTACGGAGAACCTAGATAATATCTTAGGTTCTATAGGTATAATAGACTAATTAAGGAGACTCGGTAAAATAATAAGCCTCGCTAAGATAAGATACGTTATAGCTAAGGATGCCTCCGCCCCCGTAGGAAAGGGGAAGGGACCCGTACGGAAAAAGGGGGAGCCTAGCTCTCGGATAAGCTCTCGTATAGGCGAGCCTAGTACTAGTATAGGGGAGCCTAGTTCTCGTACTATAGATAAGGCAGACTCCGACCCGGAAAACGAGGGCGCTACTATTAGGGAGACGTCCCTAGAGCCTATAGGAAATAAGGGGCGTCGAAGGTCCGTATTCGTTAACTCGGACGACCCGGTCGAGTATACGGAGGAGTTATATTAGGGTATTTAGACGGATAATAAGTTCCGACTTATAATTATATAGGCCTTACGCTTCTATAAGTTTCTTACTAAACGACCTACTATAACTACTCTAGACTTATTTACGAACTACGATCTAGATCGTATAAATACCTATTATATAGCTATTTATTATCTCGAGCGCGCTTATCCCGGAATATATTATAAAATACTCCGGTATAAAAGTACGAGGGACGAGTACCTCGATATAGTAGGGACTATTCGAGCCTATCTTAAGAAGTATTATACGGATAATATCCTCGAGCCTAAGGTCTTCTTATACGACCTCTTCGTACCTATCGACGAAGGAGAGTCGGAGGAATTACGTTCTACTAATTATAAGCCCTTATAGACGCTCTTATAATAAGCTTCGGTCTAGCCCTCTATCGAAAAATATATTACTATCGATAAGGGACCCGCTCGTTTTACTACGGAAGCTACTATCTCCTAACGGATACTATAGGGCAAACGCCGACAATAGTCCGCACCTCTCGATAACTCCGACTCCGAATCTAAGTTAGATTTTATAGAGTACGGACGTTATCGATAAGATTTTTCGGCAGATCTAACCATTAATAAGGCCTCCGAAAAAGCTATTAGTAAGAGGCTAAAAAAAGATAATATTAGTACCTTCTATCCGGACTACCTAAACCCTAATAGAATAGGCATTATTACCGGTAAGGATAGAAAGGTCGCCTTTATTAACGTTAATCTCTTCTACGAACGCCTTCGCGTTTATAAATCTAATAACGCCTATACTCTTTGCCCGTTTTACCTTTTATTTCTTATAAGCGTTATACTTACGTAGTATATAGCCGAGTTAAACTTCGAATAGCGCTAAAAGCTTACTTCTAGTACCCTTAACTACTTTATAAAGCGTTTTTAGAAGCGATTCCGCCGCCTAATTATATAAGTTTAGTAAGAACTTTACGGCGCTAAATATACTATCGATATATAGGTTAATAAGACGATATTTTTAACTTACTAATTATAGCGTAAGGTTTCTCTCGCCTAGTAGCTCTATATTACGACCGATAAGGCGATTCTCGAGATTATTTTCCCTCTTATCGCTATCGAGATCGCGAAGGAACTCGAGCCTCCGAAGAGTCGTATAATCCTAATTTACTAAATCCGAGATATCGAATCCCGTAAAGAGTATATTAATAAATACCTCGAGTAGTATCTTAAGTTCGATAAGATACTTACCGCTAAATCCCTACGGGAAAACTATAAATCCGGCGGTAATCGCGGGGATTAACGACCCTTTTCGGGGGGGGAGAAGCGCGAAGAAAAACGTAATTACGACTAAGGATATCGCCGTAATAATAACTAAGGATATCGTTATAATAGCGATCGAGGAGGGTATTATAATTATAGGAACTAAGACGTACGCAACCGCGACGATTCCTAGCGCTATAGCGATAATTCCTATCGCTATAACCGCATTAACCGTATCGAAGAAAAGAAAGAGAAGAAGGTATATTTCGAGGATAAATACTAAGTCGATAAACCTAGTACTAGTAAAAGGGAAGACGAGCTATCGTCCGCTTCGTCCGCTTTATCCGAGGAGGATACCCCCGAAAAAAACGCAGGATACGCCTTCCTTATTAAGGCCCGAGAAGGTAACCCTTAAGGAGCCTACTAATACGGTAAATATAGCCGACGATTTCCTATTACTACCGCCCTAGATAAGTATATTACTATAAAGGATTATATTAGCCTAAAGAGAATCCGCTAAGAGACTAAGTAAGGCCCTAAGGCCTACGAGTACTCCTACTATTATCGCGAGTTTCCTTCGGGAAACGGCCTATATAAGTACTTATAGAACTCGACTAAGGTAGGCTAGCTTATTTATTAAAGGCAGGGTAAGGCAAAAGCTCCGGAGACCGCTAACTCTAAGGTAATTTATATCCCTAAGCTAATAGAGGCTAGGACTAATACGTAAGGAATTAATTCCTACTCGTACCTCCGTATTAAGGTATAGGCTACGCCTAATAGACCTAGCTTCGAAGTTTATCCCGATATAGGCTATAGGAATCCGCTTATCGACTATAAATTTATTCAGAACTTTAAGTATAAGGTCGAGGAAAGAAAGCCTATACCGATTAGAGGAATCTTAGGAGAGCCTCTTATCTATACGACTTAGGCCACCTTCTCCTTCCTATCCCGCGGGTTTAAATCGGACGGATCGCCTATAGGATTCTCTAGGTTTACCGCCTTAGGATAGGTTATTAATAACCTAAGCGCTAGAGCTTTACTAGGCAACGCCTTCCTCTAGCCTTATTAAGGAAATATCGACTATAGGACTATAACGATTCGTCTCGGTACCCTAGCCGACTTTAAGATTCCGTTCTCTATAGATAAGCCTCGGGTCGATATCGTAAGGAAGGTCTAATATCGAGGGAAGATAATAATCCCGGTAAATAGTATAGTTATAATCCCTACTAAATAGAAAAAAGTTCCGTCTAGAAGGTCTTTCTCTTTCTATAGTATTCTACCTAGTATTCTATACGCTATTATCGATTTAAAGACTCTATAGGTAGTTACCGCTTATAATTAATCGGATAAGCCGCTCGTTCTCGATCGGAAGGTTAAGCTAGGATACCTAGAGGAGTAGAAGGACTTAGGCTTCCTTACTATCGAGTCTATTCCGGTAGGACTTACCCTTCTCTACGATATATAATCGGGCCCCGCGCTCTCGACGGAGAATAGTATTATATTAGGAGTCAACGTTAACCCGACGCTTCTTAGCATCTAGAACGAAGGTATCGCTAGTAGTAGGCCTACCGAATCCTTCGTCGCTAAGACTCCTCTAATACTATCCTCTAACCCCTTGCTAATACTGCTTTCTAACGCCGTCTTCGCCTATACGTAGGGTTAGGAGCCCGTAATCGCCCCTACGGAATTCGCGCTAGTCGAGGAGGTCCTAACCAAAGAGCTCGCGTATAGCCTCCCGCTCGTATAGAGGCCTATAGACCTACCGGAGGTTCTTAGTAGTCTCGGGAGCTATATATATAACGGAGACCCCTTAGTTATATAGGGTTTTCTACGTATTATCGAGCGCTATTATTATCTTTAGGAGGATATAGGCGATACGTACCTCGAACCCGGAGAAGAGCTCTTAGTACTACTCGCTCCGGATTAGTATAGGTAGAAGGTTATATAATAGCCCTACCTATAGGGTATTAAAGATTATAACCTAATCGATAAGATATACGATCGTTTATACTATTAGGGCCGACTAGAGTAGGTTAAAGGGCTAACCCCCTTTACTTCCCTAGTCTTTATCGTCTAGAGAATAATCGACGGGTAGCCGAAAGGCCGTATTATCGTAGACCTACGTAGTATTAATAAGGTTACGATTCCCGACTCTTATCCGCTACTATTATAAGAGGATATTATATACGCTATCCGAGGTAGTCGTTTTATTACTATTATCGACGCCTCGTAATTCTTTTATTAGTTTAGGGTCCGTAAAGAATATTAGGAATACTTTACGATTACGAGTTATTATAGCCTCGAAAAGTTTACTATAGCGCCTATAGGCTTTTATAATAGCCCGGCGTTCGCTTAGAGATATATAGACTATAAGTTATACTATTATTACTCGTTTTATTATACCTTTATCGATAATATTATAATATTCTCGCGGACTATAGAAGATTATCGGAAGTACTTAGCTACCGCCTTTAGCCTTTTCGATAGTCTTAATATTATAATAAATCCGAAGAAGTCGTAGATCGGCTACCCTTCCGTATAATTACTCGGTTATCGCGTCGACGGACTTAGTATAAGCTCTTTAGCCGAGAGAATTATAGCGTTTACCTCGCTTTAATTCCCTATAACTCTATAAGATCTTAAAAGCTATATTAGTATAACTAGCTTTTTAAGATCTATAATTCTATACTATAGTTAGATTATCGCGCCCCTATAGGCCCGGAAAGTCGCTCTTCTACGCTATAGATATAATATCGGTAGGGTAATTACGGGAGAGCCATAGAAACGGAAAGCCTTTACGCATTCCGCCTTATTTAAGCCGACTCCGTAGGAACTTAACGCCTTCCGTACTATTTAAGCGGATATTACCTCCTACCGTATATTTCGCTATATAGACCTAGATCGTCGTTTATTCTATTAACTCGATAGCTCTCTATAATAAGGCTTTACGGCTACGTTCTACTATCTTCGTAATAATAAATAATAACCAGGTAATCCTATTCCGGTTAAATCTATAAAGCCTATTTACTTTCTTTCCCGTAAATTAACCTCTGCTAAATAGTCCTATAGACCCTCCGAACTTAAGGTCGGCTACCTCGTTTAAGTAGTTAAAAAGATACGGGTTATAGTATAGTCGAATATACTCCCTTTAATTATCCTAATAGATTATTCTACTATAAAGTAAATCTACGAGAAGCGTACCCTTAGTACTACTAGTACCGACCGCGCTAACCGCCATCTTATCGTTACTAGTATCTATCTCTCGTAGTATAATCTATAGATCTACTACCTACCCGGGGAAAAGAACTTCGTCCTTAACGCCCTAAGTCGATTAACTACGCCCGAGACCGATAGTCTTCTCGAACGTAGAAACCCCGATTTCCAAATACTCGACTACGCCTTTGTCGTTTCTAAGGCGATTATAGATCCCGCCGTTAAAGAAGTATTCTCTATAGGCTATCGTTCGGATATATATTTCTCTAAGATTATTAATATACTTAAAAGCTATAAGGATACCGCTACTTCTTCTTAGGCCCCCTAAATCGCGAAGGCTAAAAGGCAGGGTATCCCCTTTTTCTTATAGGATAATCTACTATATTATCGGACTTCGATAGGATACGAGTATCTATATATACCGTACTATGAGGCCGATAAGATTATCGCGGTAGTATACGATTAGCGGAATTACTTTAGAGAGGTCCGTATACTCTAAGACCTTAAAGCGTATACGATCCGGGATATAACGAAACGTATAAAGAAATATATTACCGCCTATAAAGCCTACTACCTTAGGTAGATAGACTAATAGCCTACCGCTGGGATTTATACGCTAATTAGAGCCCCTAGAGTCCCTATAAAAAGTATTACGATAGACTTTATTACCGACCTTCCTCCGACGGATTCTATAGATTCTCCCTAGGCTATAAAAGGCTTCGATACGTTTAACTTCCTTTTAACGGTTATATACCTCTCTAGTAAGAGAATATTACTAATTCTCGGCTATTCGACGTATAGCGCCGTAGATTAGGGATAAATACTAGGTAGGCAGCTTCTTCTTTACGACTAGGGTATACTATTAGTTATTATTAACGATCGTAACCGTAAATTTAATTCGGACGTATAGCGCGAGCTCTAGTCGGCATTCGGAACCAAGATTACTATAACCATAGCGTATTATCCGCAGGCTAATAGCCTATCCGAGTACTATAATTAGACTATTAAGACTACCCTCCGCTTATTATACGTTAAAGAGCTAATAATCGATTAGAAGTTATTAGTACCCGCCTTATAATAGAACCTAAATTCCGCGTATAATTTAGGGACTAAGATAACGGCTTACGCCTATTTATTCGGGTATCCGCTATACGCGCCTACGGAGTCCGCCGATAATACCTCGGTAGACGATATCCCGTACCTACGGGAGGCCGTTTACCGCTAAGCGAACTTCGTAATAGACCTAGCTACGATAAGGGCTAAACGGTAGTATAATGCAAAATACTAGCTAATTCTTCTAAAGCCTAGGCAAAAGGTCTACCTTAGGCTTTATAAAGGATATTATATACCCGGACGACCCTCTAAGAAATAGTCGCGGTAGCGTAAGGGTTTATACGTTATTAAGCGGATGGTTAACCCCTTAGCTATAGAGCTCGATCTGCCTATATACGCCCGTATTTACCCGGTAATATCTATCGAGTACCTTCGACCCGCTTACGAGGGCTACTTTAAAGACAAGGAGCCCGGGGCCGTAAAGGCCGTATAGGATCTACCGGAGGCCGCTAGCGAGAAAGATATATATTACGAGATTAACTATATTATACGCGTTAAAGATTAATGCTTTGGACGGGGTAAGCCTTGCCGGTAGTATCTAGTCCGCTAGAAAGGTTAGGGAGCCAATAACGATTAGTAGGTTAATACTACCGCCGTTTCGTAAGGAGCGATTAACGCCTTTAAGGCACGGCAGGCCCCTATTATACGCCAATCCCGCCGTAATTAGCGAGTAAGATAATCGGCCTTTTCCCTCGCGTTCTTCCTTTTTCTTGCTTTTCCTTCTCGTTCGTTTTCCTTATATATCGGGAATAGATTAATAGGATAATATATATAGGATTACTATAGGCAGTAATCTTCGAGGCGCGGTACTATAATATACATTCGTTAGAATATACGGAGGCCGTAGGAGAATATACGTATAAGCGTATAGAGGTATCGGGAAGGGAAGGATTATATAATATAGTCGCCCTTAGTTATAGGGCTTATAGCCGCCTATTAGGGCACGCTCTCCGTATATAGAGTACGGAGGAGAATTATTACTCTTATATTATCTCAATCCAGCCCTAAGTATACTAACCGATTAAATAACCCTCCTTAGCCCTAGGTATTATTTTAGTACTCTAGACTCTTATTAGAGGTAGTATAGCTATATACGCCCTATATCCCTAAGTCCGAAGGTACTTAATCGAATACGTATATCGGACCCTAATCGAGCGTATTACGACCTCTATTAGCGAAGCGTTTTCTACGTTAGTAGATAATAGGAGTAGATTATTAACGTATACTCCTATATTTATATAAAATAGCTATAGCTTCTTAGGGAGACGTATTTTAAGGTAGATTAATCTTGCTAAATCTATTAGCGTATAGCCTACTCGCTTAGCTTAGCTATTTTATACCGGTATATATAGGGTATAAGTACGAATAATAAAGCCTTCCTTATTAGCCTAATTACTAATCTTCTTTAATATAAATTCGAACGCGTTATCGAATACTATAACCTAAACCTAATAGCCGCCGGTAGTCCTATAAACGCTATTATACTAGGCTTAGAAATAGTCGAATACCTTAGTATAGCGTACTATAAATAGGACCTAATAGAAATTCGAGAAAGTATTAATCCCGTATAACGTATATTTATATCCGTTATAGTTATTAGGGGTATAGCCGATAAAGTCCTAAAAAACGTACTAAAGGAAGTATATTAGGTTAACCGAGGGATCCCTATTAATAATAGCTTCTCCCTTAACTAGGTAATAAGTACGGTAGTAAAAAGTATTAATAGATCTTTTATCGATTATAATACTTAACCTCTAGTAGGTAATAATAACTCGGTTTTTCCCGGCGTATTTAAGGCGATAATATATTACGCTATAGTCTACGGCCTTACCTCTAATCGGGAATACGGCGGTAGTAATAGTTAATAGCCTTATAGGCTAGGCGTTAACGATATTCGCTATACCTCCTTTCTATAACGCGCTATATATCTAATTACGGCGTATATCTAGTTACGCTACATATCTTATTACGGTAGCGTATATTTAATTATAGCTTACCCCGCTTTACCCCTCTTCCTATATTATATGCCTACTACTATATAAAAGGGCTATGATTAATCTATAGCTTTTTCCTCTTTTCTTCTCTTTTCTCTTTAGCTTTAAGTCTTCGTTTATAGTACTAAATATATTAAGTTACTAGCCGTATTACTACTCAAAGCTTAAAAACGACGCTAACGAGCGTCTTAAAACACGTATCTATACTCCTCACGTCCTCGTAGGGATAGAAAACCTTATAACTCGACTACGACTACGACCCTTAACTACCTGAATATCGGAAGCCGAAGGATTAGTACCCTAACGTTTAATACGATTAGCTTTAAAAGAGCTAGAAGCTAGTAAAACGCCTAGTATAACTTCCTTATCGAAGTCTCCTAAGATAATAATACTTATACTAGAGGACTTTTAATCGTTTATATAAATAGTAGCTTAATAGACTTAGGCTATAAAGACCTAGACCGAAGAGATATCTCGGATACGAACCGAGATATAAGACCTTTAGAAGAACCGACTATATACTCCCGAAACGCAAGTCCCTAATACCGACTCGATTAACGATGGCCGTTTACGTCGTACTACCTTAACCGCTTTTACCGATCCTAATACCCTAGTAGTTACTACCTTTACCCCGATAGGTAAGGCGGCCTAGCCGGAGTTCGCCCCTATCGCTCCCCTAGGGTAGGTTAGCTCGTACTATAATAAGTAAGAGAGGACTAAGATTAAGACTATTAGCCCGTTTAGGGGAAAGAAGACCGAATTTAGTAGCTTCCTTAGCGACCTCCGATCGAAGATAAGGACTAATTAACCTTCCTTCCGGATAGAGGATAATCGGATAGATTTTCTCTTTCGCTCTCTCGAAGGCAAAGCTAAGCAGGCCCTCGAGATAAGGTATAACTCCGATACCTGGCCTTTCTTTAGGCTAACTAAAATAGTTTAGTATCTTAAATTAGCCTTTAATAATCCGAATGAGTTTTTAGAAGCTAAGGAACGACTAAGTAAGCTTAAGTTCTCGGTCTACGGAAAATAGGATATATAACTCTTTATTATAGAATTTAATCTTCTAATAGTATAAACCTAGATCCTTAGTAAGATAATAAAGTAGGAGTTATAGGAATACCTGCTTACCGGACTTAACCTAAGCCTTTTCGAAAAAGCTAGGGACCCCTAGATTAACTACGAAGCTTTTTATATTAGCGTTAAAGGTACCGTTTATTATAGGAAGAGGGAGATAATAGAAATAGCCTAGACTCCCCGCCTATATCGCGATAATAAGCTAGTAGATAACCTAAAGAAGCTAGCTACTACTAAGGGTAAAGGCCGAGCCTTAATACCCGATAAAAAGAAAGTTTATTAGGAAAACGGGACTTATTTTATCTATAGGAAAAAGGAGTATTAAGCTAAAGACTATCCCGATAAATAGCGTATAGCTTAGGTCCCTCGACCCCTAACCCCTAGTATAACTACTACCGACTCTAATAACTCGTCGGATTCGGGAAAAGCCTAGGATTATTAAAAGTCTCTATAATAATCCCTAAGGTATTACGAATAAGGAAAGTAATAGAAGGTTCGTTTACTATTAATAGCTAAATATAAGTTAATAGTATCGCCCTCCGTACTTCTATACTATATAATACTAGAGTAGATTCCCGTCTCCTTATTAGCCGCCGCTTTACCCGATAGGTAGTTAAACGCCTAGGTACTAAGCTAGTCTTAGTAAAGCTAATACCTCTCGTCGACTTCTAAGGATACGAGGCTAACTACGTTCGTAAATATCTAATCGTTACCCTTATTATTAACGGCTAGTTATTTCCCTAAGAAACCTTCTAAGTTACCGATTATACGTAAGATATTTTCATCGGCTTATTCTAAATAGCGGAGAAAAACCTACTACTTAATTACGCTACCTATTAACTTATCTAGCCTAATAACCTACCGGCCCTTATTAAATATTTACCCTCGATACTTCTTTCTCGATAAACTCCTAATTAATTAGTTAACCCTAAGATCTAAGCTAATACTAAACGTCGGAACCGATTAATTAATAAGGACGAAAAACAGTACTAAATACTCTAACGTTCTAAGGGGAATAATAAGATCGTTTAGCTAATAGGACCTAAGAAGCCGAAGCTATCGCCTAACGCTATCGTAGTTAATACTAAAAACTAAGCTATTCGAGAGTAGCTTATCTAATAGGTCTAGGAAGATCCTCGCCGCCGGCGGTAGGAGGAACTTACCCCTTTAATACCTACTAAACCTATCCCTCTCGAAGACGATAACGATAATATAGGTATACCTATAGCGAAGCTAAGCTTAGCTAGCCGTATATACTAAGGATAGAAGATTCCCTTCCTAAAGGGAGAAAACCCCGAGTATATTACCTTTATCCGAAGTATAATCCTATTACTAATCGCCTACCTCGAGGGTTTTTTTAGTAAGAAGGAGGTATATATATTAGTTAATCCCTATCCTAGCTATAATATTACCCTCGAGCTAGAAAAGCCTCTAAACCCGGCTAATCCCCTATCCTACCGTATACCCGTTAAATACTTACCTCTAGAAAAAGAGATAATAAACTACCTTCTAAAAATCGGATTTATTACCGCTAACGCTAGCCCCTATACCGCTTTAGTACTCTTCGCGCTAAAACTATACTCGATAGCTAGGCGTTTTTATATCGATTATAGGTAAATAAATAATTATCTTAAGAGCCGTATCTCCCCCGCCCCTTCCTTAGAGGGTACTACCTTTAATTATCGTTCTATTAAACGGTTCTTTAAGATTAATATTATCTAGGCCTTTTACCGACTCCGTCTAGACCTAGATTCCGAGTATTTAACCGCCTTTTATACTCGTTTTAGTATATATCGTTAGAAGGTCCTACTATTTAGACTTAAGGTTAGACTAGCCTAGTTTTAGAACTTTATTAACGCCTAGCTATATAATCTCCTCGACTAATATACTAGCGCGTATATAAATAACGTATTAATCTACTCGGACGATAACGAAGAAGAGGAATACTAGGTAGAATATAAAGAGGTTATCTAGCGCCTCTATTAAGCTAACCTCTAAGGGGATATAAAAAAATTACGGTTTAATATTATAAAGGTCGATTATTTAGGAGTTATACTCTATACTAAAGAAGGACTAAGTATTAACCCCCGGAAAGTATAAACTATCTAAGACTAGAAGTTCGAGAACCTATATAACTATAAGGCTATTTATTCTTTCGTTAGCCTATATAACTTTATCCGGATCTTCTACTATTACGTAAGCTAAATAGTAGAGCCTCTAAATAGACTCTTAAAGAAGAACGTCGACTTTATCTTAGGGCCCGAGTAATATTAAGTATTCGAATAAATAAAAAAGCTTATAATAAAAGCGCCTATACTCGCCTTCTTCCGCCCTAAGTTACCTACTAGGTTAAAGACTAATACCTCTCGTAATACTACCGCTAGTATCCTCTAGTAATAGTAGACTAATTCGACCTAAAAGCTAATAGGGTTCTTCTTAAAGACTATAGTCCTAGCCAAACGAGTATACCCGATTTAGGACTAAGAATTACTCGTTATTATATAGAGTCTTAAGTACTTCTATCTAGAGCTCTTCGGATAGAAATTCGACGTTATTACGGATTACGAAGTACTAGTATACTTTACTACTAAAAGAATACTCTTTACCCGATAGGTCTACTAGTCTAATTTCCTCGCTTAGTTTAATATCCGTTTCCTCTATCGCCTAGGATAATTTAATATAACCGCCGACGCCCTATCTCGAAAGACGGCTAAACTACCTACCGTTAAGGCTAGGGAAAAGGAAGAACGTACGCTCGCTATAATCCTATAAGAGAAGCTCGGCTTTAATCTACCTAAGACCCCCGTTATTATCGTACTAGTCTATACTATTAAGATATAAGCCCTTATAGGATTAGACTTAGTCTCCCTTATCTAGGAAAAGAACGTTATATAAGGTCTTAGCTACTACGGGTCCTAGTTAATCGTACTAGAATAGATAACCGACTAGAAATAATTCCTTCGTACCGCCCTAATCCGTAAAGCTTATAAACCCGTTATCTTCGCCTACGGCGGGTAGAATAAGACGATTAAAGTACTCTAGCAAGACTACTACTAGCCTAGAATAAAGTAAAATATCCGCCGATATATTCGTAATTACTACGAGTATTAGAGGAATAAGATCCCCCGCGATAAAACGCCTAGCTTACTATACCCTTTACCTATACCGACCGCCGTTTAGGAGTACGTTACCTACGATAGGAAAACGATACTAAGGGACCGCCTAGGCTACGACTACGTATAGACCTTCGTTTATAAACTTAGCTATTTAATCGCTATACTACCCGGAAAGAAGATAAATATAGTAAAGGTCCTTACCGGCCGTTATTTTAAATAACTCTACCGCTTCTTCGGGTTATTAATAGTCTAGATTACTAATAACGTAGGCCTATTTATCTTAGGTTTCTTAAAGGAGATTAATCGACTAATAGGTACTAAGTACTAATACGGTAGTACGCTATATCCGTAAACGTAGGGTAGTATAGAAGTTATTAATTAGTATTTAGATTAAAGGTTATACTTCTACGTTAATAAGTACTAAGACGACTAGAGCGACTTCTTACTAGCGCTCGACTTTATATATAACTTATTATAATACTCCTCTATTAATATAGCGCCTCTAATAATAGCCCTCGGTAAGAATATACGCAACCCCTTAACACTACTACTAGAACCTACGTAAGCTATAACGATTATTATAATATAAGCGTAAAAGCTAGTAACTAAAGTAAAAGAAGTATAATAATAAGCTTAGTAGGTAGCGATTATAATATAAAGTTAATAAAAGAAGTAAGTAAATAAGAAACGCCGACTAGTTAACTTTACTATCGGTAATAGCGTCTTCCTATAGCGAAAAGGATTTAGTATAATAGCTCCTACGACTCGGCTCGACGTATAATAATCAGGCCTATTTAAGATTACGGAAGAGCGAGGCTATAGCTACGTTTTAGATCTACCGGAGTCGTATAAAATAATTAACCTCTTCTATACCGACCGCCTTAGGAAAGTAGTAAACGACCCCCTACTAGGCTAAATATAACCCGCCCTAGAGCCTAAGGAGATTAATAGCCTACTAGAATAGGAAGTATATTAAATCCTACGATCGCGAGTTACCGGATAAAGTAAGCGACTAGAATATTAGGTTAACTAGAAAGGCTATAATCCTAACGAAACTTAATACCCGGCTCGGAATTTTAAATACGTACTAATAGCTATTAAATTATACTATAACCTATACCCTATAGCGCTAGGACTACCCGTTAATCTATAGTATTAGATTAAAGCTATAGCTATAGATTTAGACTACGACGACCGGGATAATAACGATAACGCCGTCCATATAGGCGCTAAACCAAAGACAAGAAGGTATACTTAACCTTAATACGCATATTAAGGCCGTACGAGGGGGGTAGTATAACGCGCTATATATCTAATTACGGCGTATATCTAGTTATGCTATATATCTTATTACGGTAGCGTATATTTGATTATAGCTTACCCCGCTTTACCCCTCTTCCTATATTACGTGCCTACTACTATATAAAAGGGCTATAATTAATCTATAGCTTTTTCCTCTTTTCTTCTCTTTTCTCTTTAGCTTTAAGTCTTTATTCATAGTACTAAATACATTAAGTTGCTGGCCGTATTACTTTCTAGAAGAAATAGTAAATAGTCCTCCCGCCTTATTATAGTTATAATCTATCGCTATTAATACGTATTCCCTTCCTATCGAGGAGATTAGCGTTAATAAGGTTAGTAGGTACTTATTAACTATAGAATACCTTAGTAAACTCGATAATATAGCCTTACGATAATCTAATAATAGCCTAGCCCTTATTAAAGTAGAAAAGCGGAGCGCTATTCGAGGCTATTAGGACGAGAGGCTTTAAGAACTCCTTATACGTTTAAAACTAACGGCGTTCGTTAAAAAGGTAGACTCTATAGCCCGTATTAATTACTACTATATCTATCGGGACCGGCTAATCGCGAATATTATCGGCCTTCCTTATTATAATATTACCGATAAAAGCAATAGTACTATAGCCTATAGAGATAATATCGGGGCTACCGTTATAGCTTATATTACTACTCCTATAGACCCGGGGATATAACTTAGGATAAAGCCTATAGTATTCGGATTCAGAGTAATAAGACTATCCGGGAAGAATATAATACTTATAGGTTAACTATATAGGTTTATTCGTATTATTAACCCTATATAGTAGTACCTCGAGGAGCTTAGGGCTAATCGTCTTTTCGGGCTCCTTCTCCTTCTTCTTCTTATTCTATCGTTTCTACGATCCGGTAGGCTTAATAATAGTAAGGGTAGTCGGCCGGGCTTTCTTCTATTCGGCTTTAACGATTATCGAGGAAATATACTTATTTATCTCTTCTATAGTAATACCGCTTAGCCTATCGGTAATACGCCCCTAGGCTACTATAAGATTATTATAGACTCCGGAGATAACGTCTATAGCCTTCTACGTATAAATTACTAGGTCGGCCTTAAGGGCTAGCCTATACGCCTTAGTTATTATAAGAAGGTCCTAAGTATTACGGAGATCCGTCTAGAAGGTTTTCTAAGACTTAATAGTATTATTACGAAATTATAAATAGTACTAATTACTAAAAATATACCTAGTATTCTACTATATAGTTAACTATATAAACTCCTTATATAAAAGGTACGTCTCGTAAAACGTCTTTTTACGGGTTTAGCCGAGATTAATAATCCCGACTATAGCCTTAGACGATAGGGATATAAGTACGACCCTAATAGCCTTCCTATTATTATTATACTACGTAATATAGGTATTAGTATTTATAAGAGGCTTAGTCTTATACTTAAAAATATAAGGCTTATACCCTATAACTAGAGAGGTAGCGGCTAAGGATATCTCCTACTCGGTAGGAAACGTCCCCTTAGCTAACTTAGTACCCGAATAGGTAAAGGTCGCTATAATCGTATTTTTAATTAGGTATAAAAAATATAAAAAATTCGAAAAAATTCAAACTTAGCGTAGAATATCTCGTATTCCGGTTAAATAGTATCGGATTACGTAGAATTAGTATAGGGAAGCTTATAAAATAATATTAAATAGTATAAAAATAATATTAAAATATCTTAGAAAGGAAGCTTATAACCTATAAAGTAATAAATATATACTCTATATATAAAAAGGAGTAATAAATAGAATAATAATAAGTAAAGAATCTAGAATTAGTCCGGTATAAAGTATGCGGCCTAGAGGAGGGCTTAGGGCAGGCCTGATCACGTGGCCAACGCCCTCTCAACAGATAATAAAGAAGAAAATAAAGTATAAAAGGAAAAAGGCTGAATTTTTTTTTTAAGCGACGGACTGCTACTCACTCACTCACTCCTCTGTGTGTGTGGCTTGACACCTTGTCTGAGGTTGTCTATGATCTATCTCACCAACCTGCTATCGGCATATACATTTTCACTACGGATATTACTTCTTCTTCATTACGAATACTATCCGTAGATATCTTACGGACTACCTACAACCATCTCCCCTTCAAGATTCTTTCCCCTGTGTATCAGTCTCTCTTATCAAGTTCGTGATCCGCACCTGGTGATGCTAATCAGTACCCGTATTACTATTACAAAAGTCTTTGCTCCCGAGAAACGCAGGTAAGAAAGAAATATGCCGCATCCTATTACCTATCCCAACCAAAACCCCATCTCCTCTTCCGATGATATGTACATACATACATACATATGTACATCTGGGGGCTGACAGCCTGACAGGCTAAAGACCAAGTAAGTGCATGTAAGTTTGCATCAGGAAGACGAAATAAGTTGATGATGGCTTCATGAAAAACTCGGCGCTACACGTGGGCCTGAAATGCATGTATCATATTCATGCATGTGTGTACGGATATGTACATGGTATATGTATGGACATTGGTCACAGAAAAGTGATGAAAAAGAGAGAGAGGCCGAAAGAAATAGGAGAAAAAAGAAAAGAAAGAGAGGGAGAAGGAGAGAAAACGGTCTGCCTGAGACGCATGCAGACACATATGGACAGACATACAGACATCTATTGCATGCGTACGAACTACGAACCTCCCTCTGTCGTAGGTATCAGCCTATATGCACGTACGTCATCCGTACCTACACCTACCTACCTCCCTCCTCGGCGCTCTGCCATCTGATGATTCCATCTTTCCCTTTTCCGATAGAGCGTCTCATCCGTCTGTCTTTGACATGATGCATACCACTAGGTACATGTACGGATAGGTAGGTAGTCAACAGCCATAACCCCCATCAACTTCTACAACGGAAAAAGGATAAAAGGGGTTTTTCCTTTCCCCTTTCTTTTCTTTATTGACTCGAGGAACACTACTATTACAATGGCTATGTGCTGTATCCGTATACCTATCCGCACATACTCCGTACACAAACTGATATCCATGTTCCAACTTGATAGACAGCTAGAAAGAGTTCCTACCCTTCTTTCTTTTCTTCTTCCAAACTCAGATTCACTTCATCACCTTCTCCTAGGTCAGTTCTAATCTTTACTTATCCGTACCGTACACAAGCATCTCCGCCTACCTACCTAGGAGCGTAGGTTGTACGGATACGCCAGAACCAATCGCATACATACTCCGACATGAACAAAAGAAAGAATCGAAAGAAAGAAAGCAAACTAGTTATTGATCACAGCAAGCGGGAAAAAAAGCAAAGCAAAGCAAAGCAAAGCAAAATAACGAAAGAGATTCCGGCCGGGCGGGAACCTTAATCTTCCCTGGTCCCCGGAAGAAGAAATTCTGTCCTCCTTGTTGTTTCTCTCTTGCTTGTGTCACCATTTCCGATTATTCTTCGTAAGTTTTTTCTTTTTTCCTTTTTTTTTCTTCCTACGGATACTTTTTTATTCTTCTTACTGCTTCCCTTATCTTGTCTCTTTCTTTCCTGCGTTCACACCCCCCTTATTAGTATTTGTGTATCCGTACAGATGAAGCTATATGTATATCATCTTCAAGGGGGGAGGGGAGCAAAAAGCCGAGCGAAGCCGAACGACAACTGAAACTGAGAGTGAAAGGCCTGAAAAGGGGAAACCAACTGTTCGGAGGCTATCCGTAGATATCGACCCTTTTAATCCATTCGAGGTCTTGCTCCTAGACTACTTGACACTTGTCCGTATATATATCTATGGGCATTCTGCGGAGTATGTATATATCTCCGTAAAGCTACAGCACTCGTCCAGATGTAGTTGGTAAGAAAACACCGTAAAGGAACCTGTCACCAAAGACGGGCGGAGAGAAGATGCAGGCAACCCCGTTTCGGTTGAAGGCGGGCCGATCCCTTCCCTCCCTCTCTCCCTGCCTCACTCACCACTCAAAAACGCTCCCTTTGCCGGGCCTCCCCTGAGACCAACTGTTAGAAAAGAGATGTTTCTTACTACGGAGTACAGAATAGGGCAAGAAAGAAACTAAAGGCATGCGAACGTATACACAACCTACGTCTGAGGCTACACGTCTCCGTACTATTTACCTGTCTATCAGACATGTGGTTTTTTTCCCCCCCGTTCTTGAAAGGGTAACAGTGACGAGACAATTCGTACGCATGTCCGTGCTAACGATCTTGTTTCTCTAAACAAGACAAGACAAGGGACAGCAAGAAAGAAGAAGCTCGCAGCCTTGGTGTCTGTGTCTCAGTTGTCGCGCTTCCCGCTGCCGCTGTCGGGCTTCTTAGCCTCGGCCTACCTCTTAGTATCCGTAGACTAGACTAAGCTGAGGAAACATGTCCAGATCCGAGCTGTTCTCCTCCGTTCGTCCTTGAGGATAGTCTCTAACAAGACGACATGCGTATACATCTCCATACTACCCATGTATAGTATAGATGTGTATATGTCTGTGTCTGTAAGTAAGGAAAGGAGGGAAGAAAGTAAAAAAGTCTCTTTCAGCCCGTTCGTTTCGTCACATCTGTCATACACAGACAGATATACGGAGTATGTATGTACTCTCCTCGCTTACACCCAACCCCCCTCATCCCTTCCCTTCCCTTCCCTTCCCATCCTCCTGGGGACGATATCTTGCTGACCAACGTCGCACGTCATCATGAGATTTCTCTCCTTTTAACCTTTCTCTCCCTTTTCTTTTCTTCTTCTTCTTGTCCTCCTTTTACAGATACGCAGGATGCATCTCTATCCGTACGTTTCCCCAGATATGTGCAGGTGTATATTGATATAAACATGTGCACACCTACTCCACAAAGAGAGGTAAAGCAAAAGATATGATCACGGAATTTCCCGTACGGACGCCTTTCTTCCTCTTCCTTCCCCCCTCAAAAAAACCTGAGACAAGATTTTATTCTTTTGCGTGGCGCCATATCCACCACCCACACTTCGGGGTCCCTCACCGTCGGTAGCGACGACGACGACGAAGACTGAAAAGAAAAGAAAAGACAACAGGCTCGGCAAGGCCAAGTCCGTGCTGATGATCGGGGGGTCAGGGGCCGGGGAAGGGGGGGGGGGGGGGGAAGAGAGAAAAGAAACCCCCCCCCCCCGTCCGGATATAGTAGCTATGCACGTGTATGTGTGAATCGGTATGCATGTAGGTCCTTGTATTGTCTGTACGTAAGAAGAAAGGGGAAGATCTTTTCCAATGGTTTGGAGCTAGCTAGCTAGTAGCTACCTTTCTCCAACGTCCGAAGAACTACGAACCGACCCCGAACCCTTCCGCTCATCCTAGTAAGTGAAAGGCGGCTCGTTGAGATGTGTCTCTGGAAGAACGGTTGAAGATTACGTCTCTGAATTCAATGCATGTGTCAAAAACTTGGTCACCAGATCAGGCTATTATACATACATACATACTCTACTATACATATAGCCGGGGAAACATACACAAGGTCAACTCAACTAGTATCGAACTGACGACGAGCCGCGCCCTCAGAGCTCAGCACAGCCTCCCCCCCTCCTCCTCCGAGACAAGAGACGGTGAGATGACGTGCTGGATTGATAATGGGCTCTTTGCTGAGTCTGATAGGCTGTCTGTCTGTTTACTAGCTTCTTTCATGACATGATGGTCGAAAGATGCACCAACGGGGGAAGTTTGTTCGCTGCTGTGATCAGCCCGGACGCGCCCTCCGCCTGTTACTCTCCCTCCTAATAATACAAGAGAAGAAAGGAAAAGGACAAGTTAGAAATTAGGCTTCCGACGGTATCCGGACATCATCAGTTAGTTAATCTCCTGTCGTCTTCTTCCCCGTGTCAATCTCTCCGCATCTCTAAAACACATCCAATACATGAATATCTACGGAGTACCTACTTACTTAGATCCGTTGAGGCATATAAAACATGCGGATATATATCCGTATATACCTACGGATGCTCATACATCATGTGTAGGTAGGTAGACATCCGTTCATCCCCCCCCCTGATGTGGCGTCCTGGGAATCTTTGCTGCTCTACGGATACGGATACTTCGTACGGAGCAGGTATATCATGCATACATACATATAAACATACATACATACAATACACGGCGAACAGACTCGAGAAAAGAAAAGAAAAGGGGAGGAAAAAAGGGATATCCAGATCGGGTAATCCTCCGAGCTGACACAACCCCCATTCCCTGGTAACAATCTCCAGAGCCGCGTCAACGACTTCTTCCCCCTTCTTCCCCCCGGGCCTTTGATATATTTCCTTGATGAAACAGTCCAGACCCTCTCTCTCTCTCTCTCTCAAATTCAAATACAAGCTGACAAACCCTTTTGAATAGAAAATCTCACCTCAAACGCGCGCATCAGACGAGGTATCCGTAGGGGAGGGGGGAAATGGATGTCTGCATACGGATGCTACGCTCATACATCATACTTGCACGTAGACATATATATATACATACATACGCGCCTCATAGAATTGCTCCGTTTGCCTACCTACATGCCTACCTACCTACATACATATGTTTATATGTGCAGCCATACGGAGTGAAAGCCATACAACCATATAAGAATATGCCCTCAACTACGGATGTCCTGGCCAATATTAGGTCGACGAAGTGGCCGCCGCCGCCGGAAAAGCAGGAGAGGAGAGTGACGAGCCCACTCACTCACATAACCTCATAAGCTGATGCTGGCTGACTTGAAATCTACCTTCCTAGGTAGGCAGTGATAATCTATCCTGCTATCCCTTCTCTCCTCCTCCAAGAACACTCCCCTTATTCATTCCCTCCCCCCTTCAAGCAACCAACAACTGACAACGTCAATATCAAAGAAACCCTTCCCCTTCCCCTTACCCACAACTTACATATCCGTACATATAGAAGCAAGGCGGGAAAGGAAAGAAAATCCTCCCAAGCTGCAGGGTTGACTGTTTCAAACCTCCACGTGGTCTCTCTGCATTTGCGTTTGACCAAAATACGGATACAATGCAGCATGCTGTATCACGGTGTCAACGATGCAACTCACAATGTCCGGCTGCAACCCCCCTTCCGTCCTTTTCCTTATATTTACATACATACCTCCATGCTTCTGCACCATCATACATCATACAACATGTATTGTACACAGGTGTATGTATGTATATGCTTGCAGCCGCTCATCGTACGACATCCAGAGAGGAAGAAGAGCAAGAATCGAATCATCCCCTCCCTCCTCCTCCTTTCTCCTCCACAGCTTCAAAGGCATCATACATACATACAGCATATCGTCATCCAACTACTCCACCCGCCCTCCCGGGGGGGAAATGTCAACAAAAACGTAACCTTCTCCTCATTTCTCAAACGAACCCCTTGCCCGGCCGCCCCCCGGTTCGGCCCGCTCTCGGGAACGGGGATCGGCTTCTCGGCAATCCGGGAATAGAAAGAAAACTACTGGTACGGATATCCGTATTTTCCCCCCTTGTCATCTCTCTTTTCCCTCTCTCTCTTCTCTTCTCTTCCTTGAAACCTCTCTTCTGCTCCCTTTGTCCCCTCATCCCGGCTGCTTGACCCTTCCCTTTCCCTTTCGGTTATCTCTCTTCGCCATCTCCATCTCTCCCTCGCTTCTCCCCGTAGCCACTCCTCAACATCAGTATACTAATGCACTCATACATATAGAGTATCATATGCGGAGTTGGAAAACTCCTACTTCAACGTTTCCTCCTTTCCTCATCCCCCATCCCGCCTCCGAAATCTCATATCACACAAACACTTACATCAGTACATACGTGTATGCATGCATGTATGTACAACGTGAACAAACAACGTAACTCAACAACCCATCGTGAAACCTCCCCCGTCCCGAAGAAAAGAAAGACAACATGAGCAGAGAAGAAAAAAAAAACGTGGCAAACCACCCGCCGGCGGCAAAGCCCTCCCCTTTTTTTTCCCTTCTCTCTCACCGTTTTAACACCCCCCCGGTTTCCTCATGCAAGCCACGCAGCGTAACACTCTTCCCGCGAATTCCATACCTACTTCTCCGGAACCCGTATACCAGATATTTTTCAATATATATACATATGTACGTGCAGTCTTTTCTTCTCCTATCCGTACCTGGATACGCATGCACGTGGGAATCCCTTCTCCCCTGCAATGCAGCAGTCACGTATCCGCATGCACGAGAACGAAAGCCCATCAGCAACAATGACATTCTTCAACCTACTACGCCCGATTTATAAGCTCTCCGTCTCTCTTCTTCTCTTATTCTCTCTTTGATTCCCTTGAAGCAGCTATATCCGTATATGCAACGACGCCCCCCCTCCATCTTTTCCCCGGGGAACTGCCTTGCCCAACCTTCTAAGGTCCTCACCCAATAGTCCAAGCCAGGAAAAAATTCTTCTTCTTATTCGTACATGGCATGAAATAGCCCGATGAGAAAGGATAGTCTATGAACATCCCCATGAAAGGGAAAAGTTTCCCACCTTTCCTATACTCGAGCAACAGAGTAATACCCTCCCATCTCGACACCAAGCCCGTACTCACAAGTATCTCCCCCAGCATTTCAAGAAACAACCTCGTCCCCAATATGAATAAGAACAACCACGTCTTGATAAGACCCCCCCATATCCGTAGAGTCAACGAATAACCCCCCTTTGAGAGGGAACTCTCCTGCGATATGACAATTTCCTGCGATATGATAACTTCTTCCGTATCAATAAATGAAAGTGTCCGTGATGATAAACTCCCCTGCGTCAATGGTAAGCTTCTCCCTATCGATGAAACTCATCGGAAGCAGCCAGAATAGATATCTATGTACACCACTCACGCCCTCCCTAATCTGTGATGTGATGCAACTGCAACTTCATAAGCACACATGCATATACATAGTATGTAGTATGTATGATATCTCACGAGCCACCCCGTCATCAACTTCATCCAGTCATCTACTTGGTATCCGAGCCTACCTACAATTAAATATATGCAGTCTGTCGTCAAAAGTCATCGTGTTTCTAAAGGATGATGAACATCAACTCAACACCAGTAACGGAAATCAACAACCACATTAACAAAACCAACTAAACCATCATCACCCTATAAAATCTATATTGCCCAATGGCAGCAAGAAAAAAAAAAGACATACAAAACAAAAAACAAAGTCGTAAGCTAAAAACAACAGAGGAAAACCTGTGCAACAGTAAAGAAGAAACATGTCGTGTTCCACAGAAACAAGCAAAGGATATCATCATCAAGGGACCGCACAAATTCCTTCTCCCATGTCTTCCATTCCCAGCCACCTCTTCTCTTCCCTTTCCCCCTTCTCCCCCACCAAGCCGTTGACCGACGACGACGTCAACTGAGGCAGCCACCCGTTTCACAAATTCACCACCCCGTCTTCTAACCCTGTAGTAAAAGTCCAGCCACAGGACCGTAATCCTTGGCCCTCGTCGGAGAAGGGGCCGGTGGCTGGGCAGCCGCCCCCGCCGCGCCGCCACCGGCCGGACACGCATAGACTGATATCGCCCAGCTGCCGCCGCAGGCTTCGCCCGCCGTTCCGGGACACGGCATCTCGCAATACGTGTCCGGCAGGCGCACGGCGTCGTCCCGGATGGCCGATCCGCACCAGCACTCGATGCCGGCCTCGGTGCCGGCGAAGGCGTAAGACTTGGAACCGCAGTGGCTCGCGCACTTCTCGTTCGACACCTCGCCCCGCAGGTAGTCGAGGGGCTTGGATCCTACCAGCGTCCGATCGATGGCGTCTCGGAAGCAGCCCAGGTAGGTCCAGTCGCCTGCCGTGCCGTCAGAGGCTCTGACCGTCGGCGGCGGCGTCGTAGTCGCCGCCGCCGGGGCCTGACTTGTCGATGCTGGCGCGTTACCGCTGATGCAGAACCAGCCCGATCGACAGTGGAAGCATGGCCACCCCAGTCCGCAGGGCGCCGCCTGGGCCGGCGTCTGCAGAGGAGGGCAGAACCATCCGTTGAGGCAATCAGAGCACGGGAATCCGGACCCAGGACAGGGGCCCGAAGTCGCGTCTGGCCCGCTGTCGTGCAGCGTCGTCGAGCCCTCGCAAGTCGGGCAGGTCGGGCATGGCGCTGGTTGCACCACAGGGCAGCTCGTCGGCTGCGCCGTCTTGACGTCGGCAGAGCCGCTCGCTGTTCGATTTTCTGCATGAGCTCATCTGACCCGTCTTTCAGGGAACAAGGGATCTGTCTAGATATCCATACCTGAAGGCGTTCCCGGCGTTGTCATTGTCGTAACGGGGCCGCCGCTGGGCAAGCCCGTTGCCTCTGCCGCGCTCATCATCGAGTTGGTCGTACATGATGAGACAGACGTCGAAGGCGAAGATGATGTCGTCGGAGGCGCCGGCGCCGGAGGCGAGTCGTACGCCTGTGGGCTCGCCAAGGGGATAATGTTCCATGAGGCAGACGCCGATTCCGCGGCCACGGCCGATTCAGGGTTCAGCGTCATGAGCCTCGGCGTCACCGACACCGCACCGCTCGGCGTGGCGGACTCGCAGGGGATAATGGCCTCGAGCGGAGAACCGTCCTCGTCCGGGCTGATGGCACAGAGCGCCTGGCCCAGCCGTTTCGCGGCAGCGTAGACCATGGCAGCCACCTGGTCGAGGATGGCCTGTACCCCTGGGCTCATCGACCCTTTCATGCTGCTGGTAATCTGGTTGATGACCATGATGCCCCGTGCAACGACATTCCGCAGAGCTTCCGACAAGTCTCCAGAAATGGCACCGGCGCCAGGGTTCAGCTCTCGGCCCAGAGCGGCCGCAACGGCGGGGAGGATGAAAGGTAGTAGGTCCATCGTCGAAGCCGAGGCCTGCTCTGCGACCCGCGGAACCGTAGAGGCCACGGCAGAAGCATCGATGGGGAGGGCACCTAAAACAATGTCCGTGAGCTGAGCTGCTGCGCCGGCGTCGATGACAACGGCCTGCGCCACGACGTCGGTTAGAGGCCCCAGCAGGGCGAAAACCTGCTCGTCCGATGCGTCGCGACGGCTTAGCTTGCGTCTTTGAAGGCTTCCAGTGAGGCCACCGAGTAAGCCAAAGGAAAAGTCGACGCTTGGTTCAGGCTTAGGGGATGTTAGCGTCTCGGTTGCCGACATCTCTGTAGAAAGCGGTTGTGAGGCAGATGGAGAAGGCAACTCTGAACTCGAAGCAGAAGACTCGATAGTTGCGGTCGACTCCGGCTCAGCAGAGACGCTGATGGCTCCCTTCAGAGCCTCGGTCAGAGCATCAAGCAGGGCTCGAGAAGCCGTCTGTGAAGGCTGTGGCTCCGGCACGGAATCAACGGCAGTGCTGTTTGTTGACGACGGGATAGTCTCAGTCTGTACGGGCTGTGATGAAGTGAGTGTCGAACCCGGAAAGTCCTCATTATGAGCCGTTGCCACAGCAGCGTTGTCGTCAGTCGATGTCGGCGGCGAGTCCTGCATCACCAATCAGCCAACCGACTGCCATGGGCATCGAAGCCAGACGCCTACTTGAGCTGCCAGAAGCGCAGCAAACTGAAACTGTCTCCTGGCATGACCGCGTCGCTCGACCAAGAACCCCTCATTCGCCCGCATCCCGACTGAGCCGACAGCCGCCGCAGAACTCATAAGGACAAGACCGATGAGCAGTAGGACGCGGCTCTGTGGCCCCAAGAACCTGTAACGCGGCCTCTCATCGCCGTATTGCGACCCGGACATCCTGAAGAAAGGAGAAGAAAAAAAGAAGACGCAGGAGAAAAAGCTAAGATGAGTTCCAAGGCAGCGTTCCAAAAACGTTTGCGCCAAAAAAAGGGGGGGGAATAGCTCGTCTGGCTTGAGAGCTGTGATCTGGATCTGTAGCTGGAAGGGTTTGAGATGAAAAAGAAGAGGGAGTCGATCTGAAAAGGAGACTCAGACAAGAGCAGCACTTGCCGTCGTCTTCCACCGAAACGATGAATGACAAGCGAACTGGCCAGAGCCATCCTTGCAAGCGGCAAGGACACTGCGTCTCCGACAGACCTACCTTTTCGACGTCAGCAAGATCAATGATGACAAGAGAAGAGCCAGGAGAGCAACAGAACAAAGTAATGCAGTCACCAGACGCCGGCCGCTTTCCAAGTTCCACTGTCTATATGCTGTATAAGGCAAGGCACGCATCGTCGGATATCTCCCTTAGCCATTGACCGGCTCGTCCTTGCCCCATCGCGAGCTCTCGTCACCGTCCTCCCACTGACGCTCCACGTAGCCGAGTTCACGCTTAACCCTGTCGACGACGTCTTTATCCCCCGTGTTCTTGCCCAAGGTATCACTGCCTCTTGTCAGCAAGGTGTCGCAATTCATCAAGTCGCGCACAGCTGCCTACCTGATCTTGACAGCCGGACGACCTGCAGCTGAGTTGAGTTTGATGACGATATTCAGCGGCGTCGACTTCGTCCCGTTCGAAAGACGGACAAAGTCATTTGACAGAAAGGTGCCGACGCCAAAACGAGGTTGTAAGCCGTGCTCGTCTGAGATGCGCTTATACTCGAGGCAGCGCTCAATGTTGAGCGAGTCGGAGAAGACAATGACCTTGGCGTCCCTGATGCCTTGCTCGTCATAGTATGATCGCATCGTTTTTGTATACTCTGCGGGATCGCCCGAGTCCTGTCTCACCCCGATAAAGTGCTCGGCGTAGGTTTTCATGGTGCCATCCGGCTTCTGGAAGACTTCGAGAGCCATGCCGCCGGCGATGGGTCGCACCGGTAGACTGAACGCCTTGAGAAACTCGGGCGTTCCAAAGGTATCCGTCAAAGCAATGGAGAGATTGGAGCCGAAGCAACTAACCCAATGCCGGAGCGCTTCCTCCGTCGCCTTTTTGTAATCGCCAATGATGGCGGCCGTGCCCATGAACCACTCGTGAGCCACTGTACCGAGAGGAGCCAGCCCGAAACGCATGGCCAGATGAACGTTGCTCGTGCCGGCCAGCCCCCCCGGAAATCCTTTTGCAACGGCTTCCTTTGACGCCCTCATCAGGCCTTGTATCACGAGAGCCTGGGTATGGTAGTCGCGTCTCCTGCGTGTACCGAACTCGGTCGTATCGCAACCCGCTTCCAGGAGCTGCAAGCCCTTTCTGTACGCCTGATCCTCCTGGCCGTCATGATTCCAATCCGTATCGATGAAGCGGAAGTAGGCCTCGGAAATGAGCGCCAGTAGCGGGATTTCGTAGAGGATTGTGCTGGACCAGGTTCCGCGAATGCTGATGTCAATGTCCCCGAAATCCAGGTCAGGGTCAGCGTTGGAGACCACGGGCGTAAAGGTGACGGAAACCTCTTCAGACGGCCGAAGCCGGAACTCTCTCAGGTATTCGAGGTATTCGGGTGTCAAGTAGCTGCATTGAGATTGTAGGAAACGATATTCTTCGTCGGAGAGGGAGAGATTGCCGAGCTCTGAGAGGCAATCGACTGTCAGCTGTAGTCTGGCACAGAGAAAACAAGTGATTTATACTCCGTATTTGCTCGCCCAGCCAGTTGAAGGCGGGACGAGAGAGCCTCTTCTCCGGAGTCCGGTTCGTGAATGCGTAGGAAACGGGAACGTCTTTGAAGTATTTGAAAACAGCGCATTGCATCGTCAACTTGTACAGATCCGTGTCGAGCAAGGAAGCTATTCCCTCGGGGGAGGTCGATGAACTGTTCAAGTCCATGGCGAGAGGAACCTTGGTTGGCTAGGAATCTTGTGAGACACGCCTTGATGAGCTTCCGATATGCGAACAATGTATCCGTAATGCTCGGAGGAAAATCGTCATACTTCTAACAAAGCAAGCAAAGTGGCTTTCGTCTGATGCGCGCCAATCGGAGCTCGAACCGAGAGGGCCGAAGACGGGAGGCTTGCATGGAAGATGCCGAGTACGAATACGATGGCTATTATCGCGGGCGAGGGTAGGTTATCGCGGAAGAAAGAGAGACCGAGATCCGATCTTCGAAAAAAAAAAAGTCATAACCAAAATTATTCGCTAATGAGAGAATCCTCGTCTTCAAGCTTCGACACACCGATGATTGGGTGAGCGTTACGCTGCCTCACGCAGGGTGAATCTGCGGCCATGGAAATCCACCGCTGCCGATTCGTGCCCTATCAACCTGCGGGCATCAACGCCGTCGCCTTCTCTCATCCTACGCCGCGGTCCGGTATCCACAACTTCGTCGCACGGCTGGCAGTCGGCCGCTCCAACGGCGACGTCGAGATATGGAACCCCTTATCAGGCGCGTGGCACCAGGAGCTCGTCATCCGTGGTGGAAAGGATCGCAGCATAGACAGCCTCATCTGGATCAACGAACCCGACAAGGACATCGGCGGCGGCCGCATCCGCGTGGGAAAATCCCGCCTCTTCAGCATCGGCTACACCTCGACTGTCACCGAGTGGGATATCGAGAAGCGCGAGGTCAAGCGCCATGCCACTGGTCAGCACGGTGACATCTGGTGTCTGGCCGCTCAACCTGCGCCGACGTCGGCGTCCGATCCTGATGGCCAGAAGCTGTTGGTCGGCACCGTCGACGGCGACTTGGCCATCTACTCGGTCGACGACGACGACCTCCGCTTCCAGCGTATAATCGTCAAGTCACCAACGAAAAAGGTGCAGATGGTCAGCATGACTTTTCAGTCCCGCGGGGTCTGTATCGTCGGCTGCTCTGATAGCACAATCCGCGCATACAATCTCAGGAATGGTCACATGCTCCAGCGCATGACGCTCGGCTCCGATCTCAAAGGCGGTGCCAAAGATATCATCGTCTGGTGCGTCAAATGTCTGCCCAACGGTGACATCGTTTCTGGCGATTCTACGGGCCAGATTTGCATTTGGAGCGGCCAGACCTACACCCAGAGCCAACGAATCGAGGGTCACAAGCAGGACGTCCTCAGCCTCGCCATCGGTGCCGAGGGGACGAGCATCATTAGCGGCGGAATGGATCAAAGGACCTTTCTCTACAGGCCTAACGTTGGCTCTGCTAAGCGCTGGGCCAAGGTCTGGGGGCGGCGGTTCCACGATCACGACGTCAAGACAATGGCCTCGTTCGAGCGTGGAAACATGAGTGTTTTGGTCTCTGGAGGTCTGACACCCTCCCCGCATACGTTCTCCGAAGCGTCACTAACGTCGAGCACAGGGCCGGACGCCGACTTGATTGTTGTTCCCCTTAAGGAGATGGGGCGGCAAAACCACAGGGCTCTCAGCTGCCTGCCACAACAGCCCCCTATAGCCAGTGCCTCTCATTGCCGATTCATAGTTAGCTGGTGGGATCGACAAGTTCACATTTGGATTCTGAGAAACACCGCCTCGGAGCTTCTCGGCTCGACTGGGGAAGCCGTGGATATCAAGCAGAACCAGAAGCTCCTCAAGTCCATCATCATCAGTGGGGACTACAACATCACCTCTGCCGCTGTGGACGAAAGCGGTCATCTCCTCTTCGTGACCACCGCCACAGACGTCAAGGCATTTTATCTAGGACACGACAACCCGACCAAGCCTTCGGATGTCACGGTCACTTCTCTGAAACTTCCGCGAAGGATGACGCGTCTGGGAGCTAGTCAGGTGAAGCTGTCGCCTGATGGCAAGTGGTTGTGCATGGTCCAACAAGGCCAGCGTATCCTGATGGTAGCCTTACCACTCGAGAATGCATCAAAAGCTTCGCCAGACGTTTCTGTCAAGCTCCACCGGCTCTCACGCCTTCATCGCGATATTCCTCAACACGTTGCTGAAGGTGCCTTGGGAAAATATTCCAGAAATATCACGCAAATCGCCTTCAGTGCGGATTCTCGCATGCTGGCGGTGGCAGACCTGGCCGGCTACTTGGACACCTGGATACTTGGTGGAGGGGAGGCTGGTGTGGATGGAGATGACGCGGCATCGTCGTCGTCTTCCGATAGCGGCGACGACTCTCATGAGAAGGAGGATAGAGTCGCTCGATGGAGACGGAATCCGGCAGCGGAGCTGTTGCCCAAACTGCCATCGGCGGCTGTGGTGCTGTCCTTCTCGAGCCATGTGCCAGCGCGCGTGTGCGAAGCAGGTGACGAAGCCGATTCTGCGGACGATTACGTGCTGGCGGCGGTGACGTCCCTGTGGCACGTCCTCACGTTCCATCCGCGCCAGGGATCGCTAACGTCTTGGTCTCGTCGGCATCCGCGATCTGTTCTGCCAGGAAAGATCCGGGACATAAGAGACCTGCCAAAAGGAATACTATGGCGAGGTTCGAGGATGTGGGTGTACGGTGTATCTTTTCTCCTGATGTTGGACTTGAGTCAGGATCTCAAGGTCATCGACGAATCACGGCTGGCGCAAGGGAAAAAGCGAAAGAGGGCCGGGCCAGAATCGGGTGCAGGGAGCATCAACGAAGCGGAAGGCCTGACGCCTCACAAGATACGCAAGTACGGGCGAGGCGGCCAGCACGTGGAAGTCATGACGGGCAGAGGCCCTCAGGATGACGAGAGTGACAGCGACGACGAGCTGCCCGACGACGAGCTGCCCGACGCCGAGCTGCCTGACGCCGACGCCCAGGTGGCTCGACCCCAGCAAGCCGGCAGCGGAGCGGAGCGCAAGAAGTGGTGGGTGACATTCAAGTATCGACCGATGCTCGGCATTGTGCCGCTCAGCGAGGCCGACGACCAAACGCTCGAGGTGGCGTTGGTGGAAAGGCCGGCGTGGGATAAGTACATGCCTGCCCGGTACTTTGCTGAGCACGAACTGGAGAGGTGAAGGCGGCAGTGACAGCCGACAGACGACATAGGTAGCCGCGCGAGACGCAAGTTGGACCCGCGGTATCAGCCTCGCGCGGTTCTTGTTGTCTCGGGTGTCTCTAGCCTTCCCTGAGCCTTAGCCTCGTGTGTACCGCACTTTGCAGGAGGCTTCGAGAGAACTGCCTTTGCTTGCGTGCATCCATGCATGCAACGTTGGAAAGGAGATGACAGGCATGACGACGACCAAGTGAGATATACCAGGGGCAGTGGTTCGCATTGGACATGTTGGAGGATCTTGTAGGCAGATGACGTGTCGCGGACGGAAACGACAGTTTACAGATGGCACGAGCGAGATATTGAAGAGGGCCGGCGAGAGACGGAGATGCTATAAGGGAGAACGGGGGTTTAACGGCCCTTTTCTCAGGTGGCTTGGGGCCAATACATTCATGCTCCCAGGCATCCGTAGGTACATCATGTATGTATGAGGATGAGAGTGCCGTTGCCTCATTGGTTTAGATGACGCGTCGTGTCAGTTCTTGTGTTAGACGGGATTCGCCGTGTTGAAGAAGTGCAGAGAGCACATGGGCGTGCTAGCAGTTGACGTATCGAGTATAGCCTGTGAGCCATACTTCTTGGGGTGTCACGACTCACGACTCACGACTGTGGCTGGAGAATAGCAACAAGGATGGACTGCGCCATAGATGGGAAGACGGGACGAAAGGCTGCTGGCTGGATCATGTGCTTATCCGCTTTGATGCCGGCTCAAGAAGCTTTATTTTCAACGACCCATGGTTGTCGTCTATTGCCGACCGATGAACTATCTGCTTTGCTATCCTTTATACCGACGTTGGTATAACAGCAATAGTAAAGCTGCAACGAGGCCCGCGCCTCTCGGGGAGTCGAGGCTCAGAAGTGCCTGGAAGGATAGTGGTAATTCGCAATGTCGATACGAATACGGATTACTGTCAGTCGGTGTATCCGCTACCCACCCCTCACCCGCCAGACACCCGCCACAGGGAGTGGGGCCCACGAGTACCCTCTACCCATCCCTTAATCCAGCCAATCGTGGCACAGCCCTGTACCCTGGGCTGACGCGTACTACTAACCACCATCCAACGATGGTAGACTACCGTCGACTCCTCTTCTCTCTCTCTGTCCCTCTGCCCATCTCTCTCCCCCTCTCTCTCGCCGCAATTCTTGTCCCTTGGCAAGGCAAAAAAATTGTCTACTGTTGCTCCATGCTGCTGCGCCGTATCTGAATAGCGGCTGCGGCAGCGCCTCCTTTACCTCTTCTTGGTCGCCTTCCGTCCTCTCCTCGGTCCGTTTCGCCTACAACGTCATCCTTTTCCACTCCCCCCCCCCCTCTCTATGCGGACCGCCCGGCGGCATTCCGCAGGTTTGTGGCGACGCAGGCTGACGACAATTTAACTCACAGCAGCATCTCTTCGTATCCCATCTTCACTCTCACAACACTTACTTGCCGCCGCCTCGCTCACCATGGCGGGCCGAGCCACCCCTTCCAGCTCGTCGTCCCATGGTGAGGAGTGGGCTCACGACCTGCGCATCCGCTTCGAGGGCTTGCTTCGCGATAAGCGCATGACCGATCTACGCTCGAGTCCTCGTCAACTCTCTCCCGGGCCCGGCTTGACGAATCGAGCGTCGAGCGCCAATCTCTGCGGCCATGCCTCTGTCGATCGTCGTCGTCCCGCCACCTCCCACGGCCCGCCGACGCCTCCATCTTACTCTTGCCTCCGACATCTCCCAAAAATACCCACGCCTCCCGCTGCCGGGGACCGAGACTCGCAAAAATTCCGCAATCTGCTCATCAGTCTTTCACTTACGCCTACCAAATACGAAAATCCGGGTCTCCTGGACGAGGCTCTCCAGACCATTCCCCTCGACCGCATTTACAGCGAAGCCGAGGAGGAAAGCCAGGTGCTGCAGGCCGAGGCCGAGAGCATGGGCGATGGCCGTCGACCTGAATGGGGCTATCAAGACTGCGTCATCAGGGCCCTTCTCCGGTGCGCTCAATCGTCTCTCGGAACTTCTGAACGTCGACTGACAAACCCTCTTTGCAGCTGGTTCAAGCGATCCTTTTTCACCTGGGTTAACAACCCGCCTTGTTCTATTTGTCTGTCGCCGACGTTCGCCAACGGCATGACGGCGCCGACGCCGGAAGAGAGCGCCTGCGGTGCCTTGCGGGTCGAACTGTACCGCTGCTCCGCTCACAGTTGCGGTGCTCTCGAGCGCTTCCCGCGCTACGGCGATGTGTGGCGATTGCTCCAGACGCGCAGGGGCCGCGTCGGAGAGTGGGCTAACTGCTTTAGCATGCTGTGTCGCGCCGTCGGCGGCCGCGTTCGCTGGGTGTGGAACGCCGAAGACCATGTCTGGACCGAGGTCTACTCCGAACACCGACAACGATGGGTCCACGTCGACGCCTGCGAGGAGGCTTGGGATAAACCGCGCCTTTACAGCGAGGGCTGGGGGAAGAAGATGTCATACTGCATCGCCTTTTCCATCGAAGGGGCCACAGACGTGACGAGACGCTATGTGCGCAGGAGCGAGTACGCCAACGAACGCAGCGGATGCCCGGAGGAGGTGCTACTCTATGTTATGCAAGAGATCAGGAGTCTCCGCCGCGCCAATATGCGCAAGGAAGAGAGATTTCGTCTCGAGAAGGAGGATCGCCGGGAAGACCAGGAGCTGCGAGGATATGTGGTAGCATCGATCGCGCAAGCCGTCACCGACCTTGTGCCGGGCTCTTCCTCGGCGCGTAGTCCAGGTTCTGCCGCCGGTCAGGATGTCAAGCTTCCCGCCGAGCAGCCGGGCCGGCAGTCGGGCTCGGCCGAATGGCTACCGGCGCAGGGTGGTCGACAGCCTCAGCCACCTCGCGAACCCGGGCCTGGTTGATATTATGATGGACCGTTGTGACGCTTTCATCTTGGTGATGCTTTCTACGATCGATTCTGGAGCGCATGCCGTTGCGCCGACGCAGATTTTTCCGAGCCGCTTTACCAGTCTTCAGTACGATCAAGGTCTACTTACAGTACCTACTACACGGCCACGATCGAAGCCGTCGCATATGGCCGTTTCGATCCGCCTCACTCGCAAAGACACTTAACCATCTAATCTCAATATCGCAAACATAGAAAAGTCGACCCTCAGCGACGCGATTGCCGTCGGACAGGAGAACTGCAGTAAATACGTGTGTGTCCTCGTGTTGTTGTTGTTTTTATACTCATACTAGCTTTTTTTTCTTTGGGTCCTCGTTCTGCGCATTGCATCTTGTGCATCCGGGTCTGGAATGAACTTGATGTTTGGAGTTTTTATGACACTTGTCTATCTTGACAGAAACTTGGGCGGGTGAAAGGAAGGCGTTTGGTACGAGTAATAAAGGGGGGCAGATGTGTGCGGAGGTTGTCCTACGGATGTGCTGGGACTTGTTGGACTCGGCGACTGGCGATAGATGGATGGGTGGGACTGAAGATTTGGGGTTGATGTTATCTTGGTAGAGAGAGTTGTTGATGACGTGAGTTGCATCAATCTGACACATTGTCTAAGACAGATTTGTTAGGCAAGTCCAAGACGAAACCGACGGTTACTGCGGAGGTACTTAAGGTGAAGTTGTCGAAAGGAAGCTCTCCCAGAACTGCAAACTGTTTACACGCACGGGACTGCCTGTGTTCTTTTGATCTACACAATGTCATACACACATACCCTACTAGGTCATTGTATCCGTACCTAGTCTTGGACGAATCACGATAGATGGTAGGTAGGAAGATTATGAGCACGTGATGCGCAATCCATATTAACAATCATCCCTTTTATCAGTGTCTCCAGTCCCTCCCTCCCTTCTTTACCCCCTCTCTCCACGAGAAAACTTTATAGCTTCAAAGAACCATGGCATCAGGACGCGGCGCCGGCGAGGGCTCCAGCTGGGAGAACCCAATTGACCTTCGAAGCGACGACGAAGACGACCATGATGAAGACGAAGTCGAGGACGGAGACGACGATAACGAAGACGAAGACGACTTCGACTATGACGATGACGAAGAAGACAAAAGGCGACGGCAGGAAGCCCTCATCATAGAGCGCAGCGAAGAGTGTCGACGGAGATTCCGAACCGAGCCGCCGCGGCGCTTCTTCGCCGTGTACGAGCGTGCGATGAGGCAGCGCTTCTGCGTCCTTGATCGGCTGCCTGGCGGTGACGAGCTTTGTCCTGAGGAGACTTTCTTGCTGGCGGGTTCGACGGGAAATGTTTATACGGTGAAGATTACGAAGGATTGTTATTGTGATTGTCCGCATGCGCTGGATGGTAATCTGTGCAAGCACGTTATCTACGTAAGAGCCATCCCCTCTGCTTTTTCCTCGTGTCTTCTCATCTTTTACTGCTTCTCTGACCTCGTCCGGGCATGGTTGGAAAACACTTATTGTAGGTGCTTGCTCGCGTGCTACACGCGCCCTATCACCTCATCTACCAACCTTATCTACTCTCATCCGAACTGCGGAGCATCTTTTGCAATGCCTGGGTCATAGAGGATCAGCCGTCGTATCCTCCAGACGAAGATGACTCGTCTTCGGAAGGCGAAGCGAGACGACGACCCATCGAGGGTGACTGCTCCATCTGCTTCTGCGAGCTCCAAGGCGACGATCCGCAGCCCATCGTCTGGTGTCGCGCCGAGTGCGGCCAGAACATTCACAGGCAGTGTATGGATACCTGGCTCCAGTCGAGCGAGGGACCGCCTAGGTGTCCCATGTGTCGCTGTCCGTGGGAGGCGGAGAGGACGAATACCTTCGCCGCGCTGGAGAACGCCATATTGAACGAGGGTTATGCCAATGTTGGGCTCGAACTTGGCATGCCCTTGGATCGAGGTGAATTATCTGTTTTTTCCTCTCTGATTTTTTCCTTGCTGACGCGACTTGTTAGACACGAGGTCGTACTCGAGATGGTTTACTGGTCAGAACCGGCGAGGGTGGTGATTTGTTTTCTTGATCTAATGTAGGTTCAATTCCTTCTAGGATAGAGGTCATCTCTTTGTAGGAATCAATACAATACAATAATTGCCTTGGTTTAAAAAGCAATGCCGTTGTTCTACCTACTCTTCGAGTCCGGCGACTATTATCTCTGCCTGTGGTCCGCTAGTATTCGATGACGCGACTGACTAATCCCGATGAATCAACTCAATCAATTAACAACAGGACGCGCCTACCGCGTTGGCTTTCCGCGCGCGACCTGCCCTTTTTCGTCAATTTGCCAGCAGCGCGTGCAATATATACATACATCGATGAGGTGTGACGACCTCTGCCTTACCTTACAGCAAAGGTTCATCATTGTTAGCAATTGAATCTCTCCTCACAACCATCTTCTCTTCGCGAATCTCCCCTCCGTTCTGCCCGCCATGGTCAAGCGAAAGCGCTCAATCCCGACCCTGCGCTCGACGGAGTTCAAGGAGTTTCCCACAGGCCCTGACGTCGATCTCAGAACAGCTCTCAACAGCCGAACTCTGAAACGCGTGCGGGACGGACGCCCTTCCGACGACGAGGTTCATCGTATGTCATGCATTGAACGAGGTAACCCAGTTTGGGCCGAGACTCACGCGGTGCCGTAGAGCGCACCCTCGCCATCCTCTATTCTGCGCAGCAGCGTGAGCAGCGACCTGTCCAAGAGAGCGAGATGCAGATTACGACGATGAACACGACGACGATGCCGCCACAAACAGACGCGGGTTACGATCGGCAGCGGACGCTGCACCGGTACTGGAATATCGCGTCTTCGCCTTCCTCTTGCGCTTCTTCTTCTCCTCCGCAGCTCGATCGGTCCGTAATGATGATGCTGGGCGTTGAGCTCTACTGCGACGATTGCGGCGCCGGTATATCAGACGAGGCTGGCGAGACTACCGTCCAGCCGGCCTGCGTCGCCTGCGGGAAGCACGTCTGCCTGGGCTGCTCTGTAAGCCGACTCGGTGAGAACAGGCATTGTCTGCAATGCGTCGGCGGCTTGAGCTCGAACGATGCTAGTGTCATGACATTCTGAGCCTGGACGCGACGGCGATGACAAAAAAAGATTTGGCGTAAGGCGTTTTTCGATTTTAACGATATGGGAGCGTGCGCGCTTTGCTTTTGCATGGGACGAAAATCACGGTTACAGCGACACTGGGTCGGGACGAGTTATGGAGCCGCATTGGGAATCATTGTACCGCATCGGCTCGACCATCTAGGCGTACCTAGGTAGCTGTATTAATGAAGACAACCAGATTATCTGGTGACAGATGGCAAAGAAAAAAGAATCACTATCTACCCGCGACGTCGAGTCGTCGGACTCTTGCCGGAGACGGACGTGGCCGTCGTGGGGGCGGACGGTGCTTCCCTGCGCTTGGACATGGCCTTTCCTGATGGCGCATTCCAGTAGTATACCATTTGTAGGGCAAGGACGGCGTTGAGGATGAAACCGGACACGAAGCCGTAAAGAATAAGCTTATCGTCGACTTCTTGGAGGGTGGTGAAGATTCGCGACAATGAGCCGAGGAGGTAATTGAAGACCTGAAGCCGGAATGGGGGTTTTCAGTAACCAAGGGAAATGCTTCACGGAGAGAGAAAAACCTACGGCAAAGGCGCTGAGTTGACCTGTGCCTCCCTGCTGCCAGATAGCCATGATCTGAGGAAGCTTGCTCGCGACGCCGAGGACGCCGGCGCCGGCCTGCAGGTACCCCAACGTGTCCGCATCGGCGACGAGCAGGGCAGAAGCCCCAGCAGCCAGTCCGGCAACGAGCACGGCGGCACCACCAGGGCGACCCTGATAATTAAGGACCAAAAGGCAGATGACGATGTCCTGAGCGAGGATCAAGGCGGACTCGCCATATGTGCTAAAGGGAAAGGCATTGCGGACGTTGTACGCGAGCGTGATGAGCAGCGCGCTCGTCTCGAGAAGGTAGGAAAGGAAGGAGACGCCGGCGGCGGATCGGGAGCTCGCGAGCTTGATGATTTGCGGTAGCTTGACGATGGAGGCTGCGCCTACGATGGCGATGCCTAGGCCTTTGCTGACGGCGAGCTTGATGCATTCGACCGCTTCGACGTCGATGTCGAGGATCAGGCTTTCGTAGCAGCTCGGGCCGAGTAAGGAGATGCCTAGGTCTTGGATCGGGGTCGGTAGGTTGTGCGTTATGGGCTGGAGGGTGGAGCGGAGGGAGTCCATCTTGTGGTGTCTTGTCTATCGCGTCGCTCTCTCTCTACGGTATAGAAAACTCTCTTTCGGGATTGGGTGGATGGATGTTCGCGACGGGGGATGATTTGTCGTCATTGTCGTCGGCGGGGGGGTTTTGCCGCTCCGGCCTTTGTTAAGCAACGAACCAACCTCGGATGGATCATTGGATGCGACAACTTGCGTCATCTTCTCTTTGAGTCATTCTTCTATGGACGTATGTACGGATATACGGATACAAAGGTCGATATTCTCGTTCGCCTACCCCGTCCGTACTCTCTGCCGTCATCCAACCCCCCCGGTCGAAGCAGTCATCACCATTCGTCCACGCAAAAAAAAAAAAAAACCCTTTATTAACGACGATTGCTCACCGACAGCCTGACAGGGATGCACGTGTCATAACAAGCCCAAGCTGCCCGCCTCATTCATCGCCCGACCAGTCGTTGGGCAGTGCTTACTCCTCTTTTCAACATTGTTCCCCCCTCCAGGCCTTCCCTCTCCCTCCCCCCTTCTCGGTCATGCTGAAAGCAAGCCTCTCTGCGCATCGCTGCATCGACATTGTTCATCAACCATGTCTTCGCCCATACAGTATGCCTACATGTTTGAGAGGAACAAGGGCCCGACCAAGCAGCTCGACGCGCTGCTGAGGGCCATGGCTCACTTTATCGTGATTATCCTCGCCTTTTGCTGCCACTTGCTCTACTCTCCCCATGATTTCTGAAGCCTGACATCGGTGTGGTGGTGATCGCGCCGTGGTGCGGAGGGAAACTCTAGATTGCTGAGCTCGGCGACAAGACGGAGACTCACCTTACGCCCGCCAAGTTGGCTGCCTTCTACAAGGCCGTCGGAGGTGACTACGACGCCGTCTTCAATCTTCCACATTCGTCCATATCGTGCATCTGGCAGGTCACGGGCTGTCAGCATTGCTTGCTACCGGAACATGACGACTTCAAGCCGCCTTCGATACCGGCTTTGACCCTGCGCGGCTTCTCGCGTTGGCAGTCGCTCGAGATCCTCCTGGGCCCGGAGGAACATGTGCCGTACATGCAATTCGCCGTTAGGAATTGGGGCCTCAAGCACCCGGAGACGGGCGAGGTCTTTCCCCCGGACCTCCCTTCCGACGTCTTCCCCACCGAGACGGACGCCGAGGTTGATAATTGGCACAAGTCCGTAGCCGACAAGCTCCGTAGCGATGCCGACTCGTCGGCGCCGAGGCAGCAGCAGCAGCAGCAGGCCGAGCCCAAGTTTAGCTACGTCCGCATGAACCCGTCGCGACCGCAGGCCGACTTTTTTGCGCGGCCCATGTCGTACTCGCATATCCCAGCGAGATATGGACAGCAGCAACAGCAACAGCAGCAGCGTCGGCCAGGACCGTTTTCTCAACAAGAGGATACGGCTGAGGAGAGAATGAGACGCAGGAGCTTTTCCGACTACCCGTCGGCTGCACCGGACGGCGACTCGCCTCCATATCACGACTATCCGTCTAGCTATATCGATCCGGGCGTCAAGCGATCGACGCAGCCGCGGCGGCGCAGCCACCCTAGGCGCCACTCGTCTGGCTCGTCTGACTCGGACTTTAGAGGAGGCCATGACGCAGGATCTCCACCTCCGCCGCCGCGAGGGTTCCGGCGCGTGCCGCCGTCTGCACCGGTGCCGCCTCCGCCGCCGACGACGATGACACAGAGCCCCTACCGGCCGCATCGTTCCGAGTTGCGATCAGAGGAGCACAGGAGGCGCAACGTGCCGAGCCCGCTGGGTTCCCTGCGCAACAAGCTGAGCGAGACGGTGTCGAACATATTACCCAACGGGCTGACGCCGGACCGGCCCAGGAGCGGGCGGAACTCGACACCCCACGAGGGCGGGATGCACGTACGACGACCGTTGCAACCATCGCGGTTGAGCCATGGCTTCTCCGACATGGACTCGGATGGCTCATCGGATTCTGTGCCGCCCGAGGCGCTGCGGCGACGACGCAGGATGCAGGAGGAGCGCGAGCGCGATCGAAGGGGACGGGCTGAATGGGGAGACGATCGGGAAGGGCGGCGCGAGAGGCCGCATGTGCCGAGGCCGGGTACGCAGAGGCGGACGAGCAGCCATGCCGATGCGGACAGGCACGGGGGATGGGAGAGGAAATGGGGGACATAGCCTTCAAAGGTCTTCCATCCATGGTAGACATTTATTATTAACCGTAGTTGTACAGCATGTTGAATATGCACAAGTGTTGGGGTTCATGCGTTTGCCACCCTCCATCTCCTTCCCCCCTTTTCTTCGTCGGTCAATGTTCGATGTTGATTATGGCCGAATGCGTACTTTTTTTTTTTAGTTGCCGGCGGTGGAACGCAGGAGGATTCCAAACCCGGCGGAGGCAAAAAAAAAGAGCAGTAAGCTTTTGTTTTCATGCTCGGAGTCAGGTGAAAGGCACAGCTGTTATCTGCATATAGCAGTGATAAAACACATGTTCATGACTGCGTGAATCATGTGTATTATAACTTACATACCTACGCGCGGGGGGGGGTGTTTTGGACAGGGGGTGGAAATGCTATTACGACGCCAACAGCTGTTGCACTGAAAAACGCTAGTAGCAGGTCCATTTTCCTTTCTTAGATTTCGAATTTTGGAAAGCTGTCGGTCGTTCAACAGCTGTCGGGCTAGTACAAGAGTGACTAAAATTTTTTTGGCCGGTACTTTGGGTACGGACTACGGTACTTTGCATTATTCTCTACAAGGTACTTTCATTTTATACACGCGGCTACGGCCACGGCCACGGCTACGGCTACGGCTACGGCTACGGCTACGGCTACGGCTATGGCTACGAGGAATACAAGACTACAAAAATCACACCTACGAGGAATCGAACAGATAACCTCTTATATTTCTACCTAAACCTTAACTACTAAGGCACTTAGCTATATTTGCTTTTTCTTCCTAAAGACCTACCTATAACCCCCCCCCCCCCCCCCCTCATATACATACACACATACACAAAGAAGCCAAAGAAGAAGCCAAAGAAGAAGCCAAAGAAGAAGCTAAAGAAGAAGCCAAAGAAAGAAGCCAAAGAAAGAAGTCAAAGAAGAAGCCAAAGAAGAAGCCAAAGAAGAAGCCAAAGAAGAAGCCAAAGAAGAAGCCAAAGAAGAAGCCAAAGAAGAAGCCAAAGAAGAAGCCAAAGAAAAAGTCAAAGAAAAAGCCGGCTACCCTAGAGCCTAAGAATAGATTTTACCTACCGACAGATTTTTATACCTACCAACAGATTTCGTACCTTTGGACAGCGATCCTAGGCCAACAGCGATTAAAGCGTCAAAAGGTACATTCACCTTCAAAGACACGTAATAGCATTTGGCGCATTTGACTGGCTATTTGCCCGACTTGGCAGCTGCCGCGACCCACTTTTTATCTGTTACATAAGACGAATGCCTTCACACCCACTGTCCAAAAAACCCCCCCCCGCGCGTAGGTAGATACATGCATTCAATGTATGTACATATAAGAAGGGAAGAAGAAGTCAAAGGAGAAAGACGATAATCGCGATGATAAACAAGTTCTATCCACGTCAGCCGGAGTATTATTAAGTTCCTGCCGACGACAGCCCTTTTGCTTTAGCATGGAAGTACCTACCTATCGCTTCCTCTCCTAGGTCAGCTACTAGCTTAGGCACCTCCTTCAGCCCACCGCCACTGTCACCGTCACTATCACTCACTGTAGTAGTGACTGTGGGCTAGCAGCCACCCACCAATTCCCTGCCTTACCCGATAAGCAGGTACCTTCCAGCCCGCCTTGACGGGTCTAACTACTCCCGCTTCCCACAACTCCCACCATCCCATCCCATCCTCTCTCTCTCTCTCTCTCTCTCTCTCTCTCCCCTTCTTCCACTCCACGCCCTTCGCCCCTCGCGTCGACCCTCGCTTTTCGTGTGTTTCTTTCCCACATTTCGTTTCTCCTTTTTCGCCTTCGAGTCAATAAAAGGGGGAAGGAAGAACCTAAGTCTACGAGAGGAAGGCAAACGGACGAAACAAAATACGACAAGGTGCCTGCGAACGAAGCCCGCTCCTCGTCCTCGTCGTCGTCTTCTCTCTCTTCTCCTCCCCCGCTCTTCCTCCCTCACCCCCTCCTCACTCATCGTCGCCCGCCACCCAAACCTCACGATGAAGGGCCGCCCTATCGAAGAGCTCGTCTACGAGTGCATGTTTCAACGGCCAAAGTCGACGGATCCTCAAAACTTCAACGCCCTCCTCCAGCGCAGCCTCATCCCCGAGGTTCGTCAGGAGACGCACGCTTTCTACGGCCACCTCGACACTCAAGAGGCCAAATATCCCGGTCTCGACTACACCCACGAGACTCACCGCATCCGTCTCAGTCGATGGCCCTGGCACCGTCGACTGTTCCGCGCCTTCAACGCCCTCGTCCTCACTCACGCCGAGATCGCCGCTCTTACCAAATGGGAGGGTACCAAATGGGCAAAGGAGAAGTTTGAAAAGGAGCAGGGCGTCGTCATCCGAGATACTACGGCCGATGGCTTCCCTACCTGGAACGAGTCGGTCGAACTGCGACGCGATGTCCCTTCGTTAACCGCCGACGGCCCTTCGCCCGGCCAAGGTGGCGATGATAACAACGACAACCACAATGGCGAGGAAGGCGACGACAGCGACGACGCCCTCGAGAGCGTCGGTCTCGAGCTCAACCAACGTCTCCGCGCCCAAGCCGCCAGACGCGAGGCCGGCGAGACGACGGCCGTCCTGGACGAGGAGTGGGAACAATGGCTCAAGTACGCCATCGAGACGGGAGAGCTTACCATGGTCACGGAGCAGATGACCGAGCAAATGTTTCGGAGGGCAAATTCGAGTTCTGCAGTCATCCCCGCCGCCCTCATACCGCAGAACATGCTCCGCGCCGCCCGCACCGGCCAATGGTCCGAGATTCCCGAGATCCTCCAGCCCGTGATCCGCCGCACATTGGACGCGGAAAATGCTGAGCGCGGGCAGCCGCCACGTCCTCCGGCACCGTCTGGCTCCGCCTATCCGAGGAGGCAGACAATAGACGACTCGATGCGCATGCGCGCCGCCTGGCCGCGGCGGACGTATTCGGACTTGCGTTTGCCGGTGGGCGAGGCTGCTTCTGCTGCTGCCGCCGCCGCCGCCGCCGCCGCTGCCGCAACCGCGACGCCCGCAACAGCCACCGTCGCCACAGTCGCCGTTCCTCGCACCGCACAGGCACGCGGCACCTAAGATGGTATCCCGTCCGGAGCGGCATCGTCTCGTCATCTGTGCTACTGCAGCGTACCTGCGGAGCCCCTCCTTCCCCCTTTATTCTTCCCTTTCTTCTCTTCCTCCTCTTCAGACGCAGCTTCTATTGTCATAAATTAAAAAGACGATGGCCTGCTTAAAGCGAATTTAAAAAAACTCTTTTCTATTTTGTCACGAGACCATCATGCGGTTTGTCTCCGTCACCTGCAAAGTCGAAGACGGGATTCGAGGCGTTACGGAAAGGTTCTCCCCCTTAGCTTGCCGGCTTCCTTCTAGTGTTTTCTTTGCCTGGATTGGTACCGCGTTTCTTGTCTTTCTGTCTTGTATTTGCGCAGCCGGTGCCGCCAAAAATGAGAGTGGGCTCGCGAGTAAGGAAGAGGCGATTTTTCACTCTAGCGCTCGAAAAGGGGGATGATGATTATCCCCCCCCCCCCCCTTTACCCCTTTTTTTCTTCCTCCTTTTCCTGGTCCTCTGGTGTGGCAATGGGATTTACTTGGATCATCCATGCTTTTCACCCCCTTTTCCCTTCTATCCGAGGCTTCTTTCTTCTCTACTCGCCTACCTTATTTCACATGAGGGTTTCTTCTTTTTCTCTTCTTACCGTATTTTCTTCTTCTTTTCTCTCTTTCATCTCCTCTTCTCTTCTCTCCTGTTGACCATGGGTATAGCGCAAAGTCTCCTATTTTTTCTCGGGATTTAATTTTATTATTCGTTGACCAAATCATCATCTTACATATAAATGAAGACTCGGTGTTCTGCCCTCGCTGACGCCCATTTTCTCATCATTTAATGGGCAGGATAACAATGAAAAACGTTCATCCCGTGCTTTTAGGATGGCATGTGAGCGACGTGCGTGGCAAAGAGAGTGAAGGCGTGCGAGTCCATAGCTATAAAAAAGAGGGGAATAATAGAAAAGAAAAAGGAAAAATCCTCAACTCCCAAAGATAACCTCCAATGACACGGGTATTTTGACATCACGGCAGTCTCCCACGCCTAGTGATTATAACCGTAGGTCGGGGAGACGGCTTCGGCCTCGAGATCGGTTCGAAACCCTATTTCTCCGGTTCGAGGTGTGACCACTCGGGGATCGCCTTGATCTGCTGCCACATGAACTTTTCGAGCTTGTTGGCCGATTTGGCGTACGGCGTGTTCTCGTTGTTGTACTTGTGGCAGTTGACGAAGATGAGCTTGGCGTCGCGGATGAAGTCCTCCGGCGTGGCGTACTGGTCGGCCTCGAGCTTGTTCTCCATGGTGCTCAGGTCCATGGGTTCCTTGATGACGTCGTAGTAGTCGGCCACCTCGTCGCGGTTGACGGGGACGAGGAAGGGCCAGGCCGAGTTGTGATTTTGCAGGTCGTTGAGCAGGTGGAGGAGCTGGTTGTAGTTGGGGCCGTGGCGGGGCTGGCGGGCGAGCTCGTCCATGTCCGGGGACCAGCCGGAGGCGCGGATGGCGGGTATGTCGAGGGGGTTGATCTCCTTGACGCCGTTGCGCCAGTCCTTGGGAGGCGGGTGGACGATGTGGGATTTGGAGTATGCTCGGATCTTAGCCTGCACACATTCCTTCTGCTTGAGCAGCATTCTCCCCATCTCCAGGTAGCGGACCCGGGGCAGCATCGAGCACTGCATGATGGTCCCGCCCTCGTAATCCTTGATGTAGCCCATCCAGACCTTTCGATCGAGCGTGATTTCCTTGGTGAAGCCTTGTTTCTTGAAGTAGCCGATGGCGTAGTTGTCGGCGTAGGTGAGGAAGTGCATCACGTCGCTGCTGGCTTTGACGTAGTCCTTCAGATGCGACATCAGATGGGCGCCGTATCCCTTGACCTGCTGATCGGAGCTGATAGCGCAAAAGACGATCTCGGCGAACTGACGACCTTTGAAGGGACGGTAGGTGATTCCCCCCACCACCTCGAGCGGCTTCTTGACGATGGCGATGGACAGATGGGTTCGGTCGTAGACTAGACGGGCGATGTAGTCCTTTGGCATCTTGGGAAGCTGCTTCTGGAAGATGCATTTGAGGCCGGTGAGGATGATGAGAGAGTCTCGCTCGTTGTCATTGTTAACCACGCGGAATTCAATCTCTCCGTTGCGTTCTTCGATGACGGCTGGCTGGAAAAGGTTGTAAGCGGTAAGATCAGAGGCGACGGAGCGCAACGACTTTGAATATCAGGTGGAAAAGTCCTTACCTTCTCGGGGAAGGGAATGAGCTTCGTAGTTGGCTTCTTCGCGTCCGCTGACGTCTCTGTCGCGTCCTCGTGCTTCATCCGTTTAAGGGCCGAGGGCGAGACGAGGTCTTCGGACGCCTTGCGCTTGGCAGCTAGACGATCGATGAGGGTTAGTTATTTGATTTTTGAGGGCTGGATATGAACCCCTCGACGTACTGTCTTCCTTTGTATCCGCCATGGCGAGGCGACGGCCTGGAGGGAGACCGATCGAGGTTGGATGTCGTCAGCCATGCAGTTAGGTTCGCGGGTTTGTTAGCGGGGGAAAGGGGAGGGAGAGGGGCGGTTTACGGCGGTTCGAAGGTTTGGGCTTACATAATGTGGTGAGTAGGAAGTTAGTAAGCAACATCAAGACCACGCACACAAGCTGCCACGCGACATCAAGCTCTAGAATCTGAGGTCGTGAAGGATCAAAGGGAAGAAATAATCACCTTCACGTATCCGTACATACTGTACACACAAGCAGACGCTCGACTCACCCCTCTAACTAAGCCTGGCACATGGATCCCTCTCTTCACGAGGTCTGGCAAGCTGCTGCGGGCAGTCCGTTCCTCCCCGTCGTCGGCAAGGGAAGCCAATTCCTGGTTGGATTCGTGCTGCTTCTGTTGGGACTTACGGCCACGGGCGTCTTTGCGCTGAGTATGTGCTCACTTTTTACCTCTCTGTCGAGCTTCTCTCCTCTGACTGATCTGACTTTTCATTTAGATCGTTCGGTTGTCAACGTCGCTGTCGTCGGTGTCCCAGCATCTTTGGCCCTCGCGTACGTGACATTTCCTCCCCGGAGATCAAATTGTGCTGCAATCTGACGTGCACAGCTTCGGCGTCGTTTACATGTTCTGCGCCGTCGGGGTCTACGTCTGAGAAGGACCTGTCACCGTGATCGTGTACGATAAATAGTTGGGGAGAGAAAAGTCCGTCTTGCGAAGTTGTCGTCTGGTTTCCCTTGTCTCATTTTTTTCTACCGTCTGCCGTGAGCTTTGGTCATGGCTTCGGAATCGCGGCCTGTTTTCCAGGCGGTGGCTACGTCTACGCGGCCGCTCTTTCAGCTTCTTCGTTGCATCAACTTTGCGCCTAGGGTTCACGTCCAGATTACAGAGGAGGGGATCCGGTTCGCGGCCGATCACGCGCGGGTCATGCAAGGTCCTGCGCTTCTTTTTCCTCTTACCTGGGATGACTTGAGATGGCTGACGGCTCTGCAGGCGTCGCATTCCTCGATAAGGCACTCTTCTCCTCGTATGTGGTCAATATTTCACCATCGGCCGACGACGTTGGCAACTTTCAAATCCCGCTGGCGTCGCTCCTTGAGGTGCTGCAGATCTTTGGCGCCGTCGACGTGGCAACGCGGGCGCAAAAGGCGGAGCAGGACCCGTATCGAAGCAACGTCCGCAGGTATCGGCCTGACGCCTTTAGCAACCAGACGCTGGGCCTCTCGGGGACGTGCACACTCACGTACGGCGACGAGGGAGAACCTTTCAACATCACCATGGAGGAGTCTGGGGTCAAGACGACGGCCGGCCTGACGACGTACCTCCCCGAAATACCCGAGGACATACCTTTTGACCGTGAAGACGTAGCCTTCAAAATCATCATGCAATCCCGCACTCTTCTTGACTCTCTGGCCGAGATTTCTCCTACGGCGCCGGTGCGACTGAAGATTACGGTGACCAAGACAGCCCCTTACCTCTCTTTGGCAGGCACAAGCGAACTCGGCAGCTCTGGAGTGAATTTCGCGCGGGGAAGGGACCTGCTCGAGACCTTTTCCATTGGCTGCCGCTGGTCGCAGACGTACAAGTTTGACCTCATCAAGAGCTCTAGCGAGGCGATGCGGATCGCGAGCAAGGTCAGTCTCCGGGGTGACGGCCAGGGTGTTCTGAGCCTGCAATTTATGGTGGATATGGAAGGTGGTAAGAGAAGCTTTTTGGACTTTCGCTTCGTCCCGTTTGTGGACCATGAAGAGGACGGGGACGAGGATGGGGAGGGGTTGGAAGAGGAAGACGATGCAGAAGGAGAGGAGTGAGATGCAGATAGCTCTACTCGCAAGTATTGCCTTTTCCTTGTTACTATTTTCTTCCCCTTTTTTTTCCCTGGTTTTCTGCCTCCTTTCCGTGTCTGTGGTTCTTGTCTCTCAGCTTTCTCTTTTGTCTCATCGAACTCAGATCCGAGCTTGTGGCGCACACTGTGATGATGTCTCAGTTTTCCTTCCTTTTTCTTACTCCGATATTCCCGACCGACCCAAGGCAGCGGAGCGGCCGGTTGTCGTCTACGGTATCCGTACGATTTTCGTCATGCCGGAGACATCACTCACGATGATGCAGGCTGGGGGTGACGTTGCGGTTGATACGTATCTGTAGGTGATGAGCTATGTTCGGAACGCGTGAAACAGATGGTCTGTTTATTTTGCGTCGTGGAAAAGGTCTTGTGCCTGTGCCTGATCTGCAGGGAGGGTTTGATTTTGGTGTAGATTAATAAAGAGAGAGAGTTTGGGGAGTGCGGAAGGGATTCACTCGTGATGCTGGCGATGATGTGAGGGACCAACATGAGATAGTTGATACCTAATGAGTACCACGGATGATGTTGTCCCGCACCCTATATGCCTAAGATGGTATACATATGTATGCACCTAATTGCCGCAGCTATTTCCAAATCAAGAAGTGTTCTTGATGAAAAAGGGAGCGTGTAAGGAGGTGCATACGTGGGCGGAATACCAAGGCCGAAGATGAGGGGAAGGACGGGCCTTTCCTGCAGGTCAGCCGTTGCGGATCGGGGAGGAGGAGGAGATGATGAAAGGGTTCTTGGGGGCGGAGACGGAGGATCTCCATCCATCACTCCATCCCTCTCTTTTAGAGCAATAGGATATATCCGTACAGTACATGATGCGGCGTGACGCTGGGGCGGGGGATGGGATGGGATATGGGAGGAGCAATAGATGCAAGGGAACAAAGGGGTCGCAACGGGAGTATTACAATAAGAGGGGGGAGGGTGGAGTTCAGCCCGGTAACAAGGCAAAGAAAGGTAAAGGAAAAGAGACTGCTTAGATTTGTCTTGGCTGTAAACGTATAATATGCGAATCTGGTTCGAAGCCGAGGGGGAGGGAGAGGGCAGAGTGGGAACACAGCATGAAGCCAACATTGACGAGAATCGGCCATCTATCGGTCCTGAGTGCAGCTGCGTCCCTCTTTCTTTTTTGTTGTTCACCAAGGTGAGGATGTAATAAGGAGGTAAAATTAAACAATAGGGGGTGAAAAATGAAGTCAAGAGGCAATGTCTCGGTGGTCGTTACATCAGGCAGAGACAGCTCTCACAAAACTCACTCACACCTCTCACTCAAGTCTCCCGAGCCCTGGAGTCGGGTCGGCTTGGAGCGAGGTGGGAGGTAGGAGGTAGGAGGTAAGAGGGCACCTTCTGTATAGGTCAGAGGGAGGGTACCTAGGTAGGTGATACACCTGATAGAGCACGCTGTAGATGATGGAGGCCTGCCCGGATAGGCAGGCGGGTTAGGCATCATGAGGAAGGAAAGACTGTCGTACGCATCTATCGAGAAGGCTCAGGCGGTTGACGATAGATAAGATACACACACACACACACATATTCACTCTCACTCATTCACCCTCAACACTCCTCACATACTAGGACCAGCTTGAAGAGTGCAGACCGAGGGCTTCCCTTCCAGCTTCCGTCCAACCCAAGGATTTTCCTTTCTTCTTCTTCTTCGTCATCTTCTTCTTCTTCTTCTTCTCTTTTCACCGGCCCAAACTAAACCTTACCGGGAATCCCGTCCAAGATGACGCCGTTTCGCCCATCGAACAAAAGGGGAAAGGACCAAAGAAGCAGACGGCGAAGACGTCGAAGCAAGGCGCATTGTCCCCTCCATGAACCCTACCGTCCTTGCCACGTTCCCATGTCGAAGCAACACACACAACACACACACAGAAAATAGCTCTCGCCCTTTGTCCCGAAAAGACAAGACAGCTGCGGCCGCGGCGATACGGACTCATTCGCGCCCCCCCACGGCTGAATGCGGCCGATGCAACGCACCACGCCTGATGAACCCCGGTGCCCTTGTCGGTCCTGGCGCACCCCTACGGCAGTGGCACAAGGGAAGAAGAAAAAAGAGAGCTGTCAGTCGTGGCCGCCACCCGTTGGTCTGATCCTTGGCGTATGAGTCGCCGTCCCCGTGTAAGCTGATGCCGACTACTACGGATACTGCTGTCTATCCCATTTATTAGCCACACCCGTCCTCACGGATTGTCTGCCTATTGGACATGACGTCTTATACTACATCTTTTCTCGTTCAGTTCAGTCCGTCAAAACACCCAGTTTTCTGCATCCCTACAACGACGATGATTCCCTGATTAACTCAACCATGAAGTCCTCTACTGCTTCGTGGCTTTCGTTGGCCAGATGGAAGAAGCTTCCAACGCTCCCCACCAGCACGTCGTCGCCGCCTGAGACCCCGTCTATCCGGTTTACAGAGGAAGAGGAGGAAGCAGGCTGTCTTCGGCCTCGGACTCACGACGAAGCGTCCGCAGTCATGACCGTCGACGACACGAGCCTGCCTTGGCTTCATGGCTCGCCCCAAATGCCGTCGGAAGACTGGTCCGCCGACGTCCAGCAGCTGATTGAGGAAACTGAACGCGCCTTTGAGGCTGTGGGCGACGCCATCCACGAAGCTCAGCTGACGTCTTGGCTCCTCGACGCCACCGAATCACCTACGACGCCGCCACCGGCCGTACCCGAGTCGGGCCGAAAGCAGCACAAGAGAGTGCGGCTTTTCGAGAAGAAGCCGCCGGTTCGACCAAGTTCTCTTTCCCCATCTCTGCGGAGGAGAAGGAGTCAGAAGAGAAAACCTATTTCACTGACGCTGGCGGGGACGGTGGGCAATGCTTTCCACCAACGCTTCGGCCGCGTCGTGGCCGACGAAATGCTTACGCCTGACCAGTTGGAGAAGTTTAAGCATGATCGGGAGGAACTCTCCGGCTCGTCGTCATCACAAGACGGCCGCTGGTCAACTGACTCGAGCCAGAGTGTGTGGACAGAGCAGTCGGACGGGCCCTTTCAACTGGAGAAGCTGATTACGCCACCGCCCGCCAACCACGACGAGGGCCAAGCTTCACCAGCCTTGACCCAGCCCGAAGAGAAGGAGGTGAGAACGGGGGGCGAAGACGAAGTAGGGGGAGTTGAGGTTGAGGATGAGTTTGAGGACAAGGATGATGACGAGGGCGAGAGCGATGAGGAAGACGACGACGAAGACGAAGAAGAAGACGAAGAAGAAGAAGAAGGCCCCCCTCCAACACCCCCTCCCAAGAGCCCGGCGAGGCTGCTAGGCAAATCATTACCGACAGTCCCGCTACCGACGATATCGGAGGCCGCGAGGGCTGGCACGAAGAAGCATGATGATGTGGTCTACTTGCAGAGCACGCCACTGTCCTTTACGAACCGGGCCTTTCGCCACGGACCCATCGCCTTTCCTAGACCGCAGACGGCCGGATTCACCCAGGACAGGGACGAGACGGTGGACTGGGTGGCCTTTCACATGGCCATACTCGGGGGCGCGGGAGACCTGGTGACGGGCATGTACGAGGACGACCAGAACCAGATGGCGGACGAGATGGTTGCCTGGTTCGAGACGTTTGGCTTCGAGACGCACGGCCGGCTGGTTGCGGCGAGCGGGGGCTCTGGACCGTCGAGGACGGAGCGGCTGTCGGCGGCGGACGCGGACCTGCCGATCCCGGTGCATTGCGACGAGGCGCGACCACGGCACGACGACGCCGTCCCCTTGTACCGCTGGGAGAAGAAGGGTGAGAGAAGGAGAAAGGGGGGGCGGGATGACGAGCGGCGGCTGCTGGTGGTGGGAGAGGAGGTGCCGGAGGAGGGAGCGGCGGAGGCGACGCCGATGGGATGCAACCTGGAGCACGACCTGGGGGAATTTCTGCAATGGGAGCGGCAGTTTTGTTATGGGGGGGGTTTCTGATTCCTTTGTTCTTATTCTTTCTTTGCGGCTTTCTTTCTTTTGTCTTACTTTTCCTCTTTGCAGCTTCACCTTTCTCTTTTGTTTTCCAACTCTCTAGGTGACTGCAGCGGGCTACGGTGTTTGTGGCGTTGGGTTGTTCATCTACTCATCTACCTGGGTATCTACGGATAGAGACGGCATGACGGCACGATGAGGCGATGCTGCTGACGCGAGACGCTGATGATGATGACGAGCAGGATTTGGCGTTGGGGGTTTTGGGATTTGCTCTAATTTTAGTCTTGTAGTCCTGAGTGAGTCTCATTAAGCCGGTCTCGAAGGAATCTTTATATTCATACATGATATTACTTTACAAGGTGAAAAGAGCATGCAAAAAGATGTATCCGTACCCCCGGCAGGACTTGAACCTGCGACCTTCGCACTAAGGATATTTGTAAGGATATTGCTTTAGGAGCATAGGTGGTTTTTTAGGTTCTTGTGCGACGCTCTGCCACTGAGCTACGGGGGCCAATATGTGTAGAGTTGGATTTGCTATATAATCTGTCCGGTCGCGCGACCTTGACATTGAGAAATACTATACCGATACTCCGTAGATGCCAACGCAAAGCCCTGACCTAGGGAGTAAGGAGTCAAGCGACGCTTTGGAATCAGAACGTTGCAAAGTCGTCCGCTAACTGGTCAATAAGAGGAATCCTCCGCTGATTGGACGTAGTAAGCTAACTACTATATTGTTTAGGAAGCGGGTGTACTTGCTAGAGATTCTGTTACTCGGTAGGTGAAGCCCCTTCGCTCGATGAGGTGAAAGTTGACAATTCTTTGATTTTGAAACAAAGAAATTGAAGCTACCCTACAGCTGGGTGAAAACCAGGATGAATAAGCCAACTCTTCGTATTCGTATACGCGTTCAAAGGCGCGTCTCTTCACGGGGCCCGTTATAAGAAAGGGTGTCATGACGTCGTCGTCTCTTGAATAAAACCTGCACCTTTTTCTCCATCCACGAAGAAGCCGGGAAGACTCTACGAGGTTACGAAGAAGAGCGAATCGAATCCACTCAACAGCGAACAAGAAAGGAGAAAGAGAGGATAAAGAGAGAAAGAGAAAAGGAGAGAAGAGAAGAGAAGAGAAGAGAAAAGATGCTGAGGAGGAGACCTACGACGTTGACGCTTACGGCCGAGGACGTGGCTTCGTATGAGGATAGGAGGGCAGCTGAGGAGGCGCAGGCTTCGGATGAGAAGGAGAGGGAAAGGGAAAGTCAGAGGGAGAGGGAGAGGGAGAAAGGAGGGGTTGGATCTTCGAAGACGGCGACGAGGGCGGATCGGATTCGGGGGTGAGGCTGGAGATTCTTGATATCGGCATGGGATGGTATGGTATGGCTACAGTCAGGGGAGAAAGGAAAGGAAACTAACATAATAACAAGGCGATGACTCTTGATACTACAAACTGACGATACGCAAGCCCATCGAGGAATCAACAGCTAGGAAAAAAAAGTCACCACTCCTTACGAACCTTTACTCGACGACACGACCACACAAAGACTTTTTATTCTCAGCAGGAACTTATATACCACGACGCAAACAGACAGTCAGACAGACACAGACAGAAAGACAGAGAGTAACAGAGACAGAGAGCGAGAAAGAGAAAGAGAAAGACAAAGAGAGAGAGAGAGGCAGAGAGAGAGAAATCATCCCTCCCTCGCCAAATAAACCCACACCAAAACAGTCATCCAAGCAACCCTCCAAACGGTAGTCCAAAGCTCGCCCCAAAGCACGACAAGAGCCCTCCTACTACGAGCCCTCCTCCTAGCCTTGCCCCCGTCGTAAAAGTCCCTGTCGAGCGTGATCCGAGGCCCGCCGCTCCATCCTCCTCCTCCTCCTGCTCCTCCTCCTCCTTTGCCTTTCCCTCCTCCGTAGCCGTAACCGTAACCGTACCCCCCTCCCACTCCTCCTTTTCGACCGCTGCTCTTACGCGGACCCCATCGGGATCCTCCACCGCCGCTCACCCCTCCCTCATCCGTAGCCGAAGACCGGATTGTAGTCGTTTTGGTGGCAGAGTCCGAGAAAGGAGGAGGAGGGGACGAAGAAGAAGTAGGAAGAGGATACTCAGTCTTAGCCTTGCTATTGTCGTAAAAGTAGTTGTCAACCTTGCTGCTCAAAGACAAAGACGAAGACGACTCCGACTCAAGCGCAAACGGCGTCAGGTTCAACACCGGCACGAGCAACGCCCGTCCAGCCAACACCACGAGCGTCAACACCGCCAGCGCCGCGTACTTGGCGTACATCCCCAGCTGACTAGGCATGAGACAGAGGTGCGTCTGCATCGTCGCCCGCGGCGCCCCGGGAAGGGGCCTCCCCTCGGCGTCGACGGGATTCCAAAGGCTGGCCATGACGAAGCCGGGCCTCGACACGCCCATGGCCATGCTGAAGCTCTTCACCGTCGTCTCCCGCACCCTTCCCAGCGCCTCGCCGTGCACCAGGTCGCAGTAGTCGTGGTCGTCGCCGGAGAAGACGCGGCTGACGTTGCCGACGCTGCTGACGAGACGGGCCGAGTCCTCCGCGCTCAGCACGTTCTGATACTGGTACCCGCCCGTGACGGAGATGGCGTTGCCGTGATCCGGTATGACGGGTCCCTTCTGCCCTCGCGGAGGCTTTATCGGCGGCCGGTGCTCGCGCTTCGGACCGCACGGCGTGCCGGGATCCCGATACAGCGGTACGTGGGTGAGAAGGATCGTCGGCAGGTCGGGGCCTGCGTCTGAGGAGGATATTGATGAGGGGGAAGAGGAAGGGCTCTTGACGTCGGTGTCGTTCAAATCCTCGACGACCTGTGCGAAGCGCCGACCGCCGCCCTCGAGACCGTACCACACATCCAGCTCGCGCCGCACCGCCCTCCTCTTCACCGACAGGACACCGTCGAGAAACTCGCGTACAGGCCCGTAGATGGGCCGCAGGTCATGACCGTCCTTGTAGCTCGACGTATCGGCGCTCAGAGATACGGTATCGACCGAGACAAAGGTATGGTTCCCGACCACGTCGACGCGGTTGACGTCCCCGAAGAAGGCGTCGAACCTTTCCCTGACCGGCACCTGAACCTGCGCGCCGAAGCCCAAGTCGTGATTCCCCGGCAGGCTGGCGACGAGCTTGCGGCCCCGCTGCCAGCGCCCCGCGTCGCGGCCGCCGACGTTCCAAGGCCGGAAGAAGATGTCGCTGAACCGGCCGTACTCGCGAAGCCAGTAGCCCTCGCCGTACTTGCGATGCCAAGTCTTGAGCCGCCTCCGCTCCTGCTCCGGCCGGCGCGTGCCCCAGTGAGGGTCGATGAAGCCCGCCTTGGCCGTCTTCCACTCGCGGCCGCCGTCGAAGAGGTCGCCGAGGAAGAAGAGGCTGTCCGGGTGTAGCCGCCGCTGGAGGGCGTCGTAGCCCCGTCGCATGTAGTTGTCCGTCACCAGCACCGTCAGCGCCGACAGAGGCCACGGCCGGCCGGGATACGAGTGCGGGTCGATGATCTGCGGGTCGGCTATGAAGACGACATGGTGAGGCGTCGCGTCCTTGGGCTGTGTTTGAGGAGGCCAGTCAGTATTAGACACGATACACTCGCCCTCAAAAGCAGAGACCGCGAAAGAAACTCACCCAGCGCTCCCACCGGTGCCAGTCACAGGCCCCGATCTTGCTCCCAAACATCCACCGCTCCCCCCAGAGCAGCACCAGGATCCAGAGGAAGACGAGCAAGTGCGGGAAGCTCAGCAGCCGCCTCGCCGCCAGGTTGCGTCCGGCCTGCCGAACCGTCGCCGCCGCGCCTCGCCTCGTCCATTCCCAAAGTCGTCTTCTGTCCAGCACGTCAATCATCCTCGTCCTCTTCGTCATCATCATCATTGCCAGAGACGAGCCGCCATATCACACCCCAACACAACACCCAAAGCGTTTCTTATCTTTCTATTCGCCACCGATCAGATGGCAACGTTCTTGCGTAAACCTGCTCACAAGCTGTACCGAGGAACGACTATGATGATGATGATGATGATAAGTTATGGCGTGGAGACGGGTGAAGAGAGGTAGGTAGGCAGGTCTAGTACGGGTAGTCACTCGAAGCATGTTCGAGCGAGCCCCTGACCCCTAGTCTACTAGTGTTATCACTTATCGTGCAGCTGCTATCGCATCGCATCGTAAACCTTAGAAAAAAAGGGAGACACAGTGAGCGAGTCACGTGGGCATCCGTCATCCGTACACCCAGCTGCTAACCCATACCCTAACCCCAACCCCCTGTGACTGCCATCGGCCTCTTCTCACCCTCCTCTCTCCTCTCCTCTCCTCAGGTCTGATTGGCCATGGAACCGCCGCAGGCGCCTTGCCCCCCCCCCCCCTCGTCGCAGGCAAGGCTCCTCAAATACAAGATGCAAAAAAGTATGTAGGTATGTTCGTAGGTATATACACAAGAAAGGCGCCATATTCTTCATCGCCTCGAATAGCCGTTTCCCTTCCCCTCGCTCAGTCTATCATCGTCATCATCGTCGTCGTCGTCGTCGTCATCATCATCGTCATCATCTTCATTTTTTTCATCATAACCAACAGGCTTCGGCCTCCTCCTCCCCAAGCTCAAAAGTCTTCGCAGCCCGCCGGGCTCCGAAGATGTGGTAGCTAAGTCATCCTCGGCCGGATCGTACTCGTACTGCAGCCTTGGAATGAGGAGCCGATAGGGCACCGTGATCCCGGCCGGGTCCCGCGCGCTGGCCTCGACGTTGATCGTCACTTCGAGACCCCCTTCGAGGTCGACTGCGTACCGGTCCGCCTGCAACCTCTGCTTAGCCGACAGGCCCGTCGGTGTCCTGTGAAAGGGCCGCTGCGGCGGATTACTGGCCGACTGCCCTCTCCCGGTCGCCGTGAACAGGGACTCGTCGCCGGCCGCGAACTCGTCGCCGTCTGGCCGACCCGGAGGCGGTCGGGCGAGTGCCGCGTAACCGTCGTCTCTTTCGGCCCGCCGTCCGTCGTCGGTCCGCCACCCGGTCCCCAGATAACCCCTATCCTTGGACCCGAGCGACATGGTCCGTCTCAGCTTGGTCGGCTGATGGGCGCCGGTCGATCTTCGCCGAGAGAGGCTGCGAAACAGTCCTAGGCCCCCCGAAACGGGCGGCCGAGAATCGGTCTGCCGGCCCGCCGTGTCGGAGCGGCCCGCCTTCGAAGGGAGCCTCCGAAAGACGCCGGGACTCGGGCTCGCACCATGACCCGATGAGGGCGGTGTCGGAGGCGGCGTGTACCCGGGCACCCACTGGCGAATCGAGCACCAGCTCCGCCGGGGCATGAAGTGCGCGTTGCTCCGCCGTCGGCCGTCGACGCCGTGTCGGAAAAGGGGTATCATGCCCTCCTCCGTCTGCTTGTCGAAGTGATGAACCTTGACTCGCTTGCCAAACACGTCTGCCACCTTGTGTGCTGCCGGCGCGTCCGCCACAGCCGACGTGATGATGTTGGGTATGTATCTCGGATCCCGATGCTTGGCGAGACCAAGTTTCGGGTTGGAAGAGAACTGCCCGGCGGCGGCCAGGTTGACGTTGCCGCTGTCTTGAATCAGCGGGAGCCATCGAAAGAGCCGGCCGGTCTTGACAGAACTCACCTCAAGACTGTGACGCGCATCGACTTATCAATGGCGAGATCTTGAAGATCTTCGACGATGATACCGCGCTCTCGCCTGTGAGCCTTGGAGACCCAATAACCGCCGTCCGCCACCCTGTCCATCGACGCTCTTCTCCCCAGCGTCTTGACGGGGCTCATCAGCATCGACGTGAAGCTTTCATCAGACTCCTCGTCAGCCCCAGTCAACAACAAAAGCAACGAGTAGACAGTGTTCCTCTCACCTATTCTCCGGTCGGGCAAAGGCGACGGGAAGGGGTGAAAGGACTAGAAGGTGGTCCATGTGACCCCGTCGAAGCTCGGCGTAGAGTCGGTTCGTCATCTTCTCCCACGTCGTCTCCCGCACCACCGTGCTCTCCGTCCGTTCAGTGCGGCAGTCGACGGCGAGCAGTGCAGTCTTGCCGCCCAAGGAGACGAAGACGCTACGGCTCAGCTCGTGTATGTAGGAGCCCGGGTGCAGGCCGAGTATCCAGCTCGGCTCCGAGCTCTCCGTCTCCGTCGGCAAGCTCTGATGCTGGAAAAGCATGTAGTACTTGAAGGCCACGGCGCCGAGGCCGGCGAAGATGGGCCCGCTGAGAAGGTCATGGGGCAGCGATCCGCATCCACCCAGGACATCGTGATCGTCGTACATGTTGACCATGGGAATCTGAGACGTGGCAAGCCCGTAGAGACCCTGGGAGAAGCCGAGACTGTAGCGTCGGAGGTAGAGCGACTCCAGCTCGTCCTGCATGTCGGCCGAGAAGACGGTGTCGTCGGCACCGCGGGTGTAGAGCCAGTTGGCGACGAGGTCGCTTTCCTCGGCGATGCTGTCGTTGTAGATCTGGTTGCCACCGCCAATCATGACGTGAAAGGGCTGCGTCTGGTGCGTGTTCAGCACGTCCCGCCACAGGGGGTCCGGCCCGCTCAGGTCGTCGGGCCTCGCGTCGGGACCGAAGCCGTTGCCGCTGTAGAAGACCACGTTCATCGTCTGGCCCCGGGCCGGAACCCAGAAAGCGGCGGAGGGCCCGCGGTTGATGCGGTAGGCGATGCGCTGCTGCCCCTCGCGGAGCTCGACCTCGATGTTGAAGCGCCAAAAAGTGCAGCCCCGTTCGGCGTGAAGACGGAAGCCCCTGACGTCCTTGTACTTTTGCATCTTTTCGCCGTCGGCCAAGATGCGTGATCCTTCGGCCGGGGAGCCATCGGCAGGCGGGCTCCTGGTCGATTCGAACAGACCACCTCTCTCATTGCGCGACAAGTCTCTGGCCTCGTCGACGTGTTCGACCGGCCGAACGTAGAGCGTCTCGCCCCTCCGACCCAGCTTCGTATGGCCGGCGATGGGGTCGACGTACTCGGGCAGCAGCTCCCCATCCACCTGTTGAGGCGGAGGGGGTAGCAGCCGCACATTCTGAACGAAGAGACGGAGCGAAGGCGCAATCTCGTACGACGACTCGGCGTCCTTGGTGACGATCATGACGCTGCCTCTCCAAACCTCGCGCTGGATCGCGTCGCCATGGTGCCTCGTCAGCACGGTTTCGCGGCGAAGACCGCAGTATCTCAAGAGCGGACCGCATTGCAGGTACAGGGGCGGTTTGAATCGCGTGGGTACTTATATCAACAGAAGAAAATAAGAAGAAAAAAAGGGTCAGCAGAGGAGACGGATGAGGGTGTGGTTTGAAAAAGGAAAACTGACCATCGGCGTCATCAGAGTTTCCTTCGAAAACGGGTAGCGGCGGTGGTGGTGGTTGCCTGGGAGGTGCTTCCCACCATGCCTTATTCCTGTTATCGACGACAGAGTCGTTGGCGAGATCCAGAAGCGGACCAGACAGGGTGCCCGTGGTCGCCTTTTTCCAATCGTCCAACCATCTTGATGGAGGCTGTTGTTTCTCGGTGAAGACGGGGCCAGGCACCTCTGCTGGACGCTGCTTGCCGTTGAAGACCGGGCCCGTCGCCTCTGACATCCGCCGCTGGTCGTCAAAGTCTGGCCCAGTCGCCTCTGCCGGCCGCTTTTCGGGAGGAACAGACGGTATGGGTGGCAGCTGCTTATTTCTCGTCGACAGGGGCAGCGACGGCTGTGGATGGGTCTTTGTCAATTTCCTGCTCGTCTCGCGGACCGGCGACTGCGGATCTGTTTCCTCCTCACTCCTCACAACCGCCCGATGCGAATTTTCTTCCGCATTTCCAGGCGCAGGCGGCGGCGGCGGCGGCGACTGCTGAATGGCGTCATACTCTTTGTTACCGGCCCTCAAGGCGGCACGCTGCCTCGCCCTCTGTTCGGCCGCCTCGACCCGAGCCCTCTTCTCCTCCTTGGTCAAGCTGTCGAGCGTCAGCTCAAGCCTCTGCAGCGGTGATCTATCGTTGGCCAACATTCTCTGCGGGCGAATGGCTGCTGGCTGTGGCTGGTGTAGGTGGTGGTGGTCGTGCTGCTGCTTGGCGCCTTTTTGCTCGGTTGACGACGCCACGCCATCTGCGAAGCTGTTGGGGGCGGCGGCGGCAGCAGCAGCAGCAGCAGCGTCATTGGCTGGCCGAGGCTGTCCGATTCTTTGACCCGCGACGCTGGGCTCTGGGAGCTGACCCCAGTAGGGAGCTGCCATGACATGAGAGATGTTATGATAGTCTGTGGCGGAGAGGAGAGAGAAGGGGGGGGGGGGGGGGGGGGGGTCTGGGGGGGGGGGGGGGGGGGGGGGGGGGGGGGGGGGGGGGGGGGGGGGGGGGGGGGGGGGGGGGGGGGGGGGGTGTTTCTTGGAGAGAGAGAGATAGAGGCACACACAGGGAGAAGAAGAAGGAGGAGGAGGAGGAGAAGAAGGAGAAGCAGAGGAGAGGAGAGAGAGAGAGAGAGAAAGAGAGAGGATTGGAGGAAGAATAAGAAGAGGAAGGCAAGCAAGAGCCTCGTATTCCGAGCTGCACTTGCCCCTCCTTTTTTTTTCTAACCACCCCCCCCCTTTTCCCTCTTCTTCCCATCACCATCTCAACAGCCTATTGGGCAGCGCGGTGGAATCGGGGGTGGCTGGAAAAGGAGGCTGCTGCAACTGCAAGGTACAGGTTTTGGTGTCAACGGTTAACGGTCATCGTCGTCGTCGTCATGGTTGCATCCTCAGAGACAGGACGCGGGATGACCTTGACCTTGACCTAGTATTTACCCGTGCCAGATACCACCTTGCATCCGTACGGGAACCCAGGTATGCGTCTACGGATAATAATCGTAGGGAGGCATCTAGATTCTGTACATACTTTGAATGACTATCAAATACCCGAATAGTATGTATGCACAGGTAGGTATCCGTACGAAAGAGTGGCAGGCCATATATAGGTAGGTCGGTGTGTAGGCATGTAAGTGGTAAGCAGAATACAGACCGGACTTTACACAATCCTCTCACTTGTCTCTGCATAACCAGACAGATAATAGGATGGCAGGCAGGCAAGCAAGCAGGACTATTCAACCAAAGAACCGAAACAAGATACAAGGAAAGACAAACCTCACCCCCTCCTCGCCGTCAACCTCTCCACCACCGCCAACCTCACAACCTCAGCCAAGTCAGCAAACGTCGGACTCGCCCTGATCGCCATGGTAGACAACCTGACGCCAAACTTATGCCACAAACGGCTGCGAAACTCCACCACCATGAGCGAGTCGAGGCCCAGATCGACAGGCGACGACAGCCTGGCATCGACGGCCTCAGCCTCCATGCCGACAACGGCCGCGAACAAGGCAATGACGCTCGTCGTAAAGGCCACCGTCGCCGCCTCCCCCTCGAGAACAACAGACGGCTGCTCCTTGGCCGAATCCAGCAAGGCGTCCATGTCGTCCTTGTGCGGTCCCGCCGCGTCTTGACCCTGGTCGCCAGCCGACTCCTCCATCTCCTGCCACTTGAAGAAGCGAACGTCATCGTTGAATGCCGCGTTCCTGCTTCCGCTGAGCCCTAGCATGATGTGACCCGGGCTGGTCAAGCGACCGACGGTTTCCACCGTCGGCCTCGACCTCTGGATGGCCAGGTCGATGGCATCGAGCACGTGCTGCTCGTTGAGCTCCTTGAAGCCAAATTGTCGGTAGGCATCCAGAATGGACCGGTTTCTGGCGGCGTATCCAATGTCTTCTACCATGCCCATGTCGATGACAGACGCGACAAGGCCATTGCTATGTCTGTATTGCACGAAAGAGTCCAGGAAGGTCGAGGCAGCGTTGTAGTTGGCCTGGCCCGACTGGCCGATGCAGCCGCCTATCGACGAGGTCAGGATGAAGAAGTCGAGCTCGGCCGAAGACGTGGCCTTTTCAATATTCCACGTTCCCAGAACCTTGGGCTCCACGGCCACTGTCCAGTCTGCCAGCGTAATGGTGTCCAATGAGGCGCTCTGCCGTCAGGACGTCGAGGGAGGCCATTGGTTAATTCGGCATGGAAGAGGGGGGGGGGGGGGGGGGGGGGGGGGCCCCCGGGGGGGGGCGGGGGGGCGCGCGTGGGCGCCCCGCCGCCGGCCCCGCCGCCCCCCCGCCCGCGCGCACCCCACCCCACAGCGCGC
>PDHP01000004.1:0-53143 GCA_003339455.1 Ophiocordyceps camponoti-leonardi (nom. inval.)
CATACAATGCTCATAGGGAAATATGAAGTCTGATATCACCGTCGTTCTTCTGAACACTAGTAGTAGCACTGGAATAAAAGTAGCGCCGCCACCGCACCCCGTCCCCGGCCCCCCCCCCCCCCCCCCCCCCCCCCCCCCCCCCCCCCAGGGGGGGGGGGGGGGGGGGGGGGGGGGGGGGGGGAATAGGTCTCCCCCTCCCCTTCGGCGTCTACGGAAACGGCATATTATATCCGATGAAAATGGCATCTATGAAATCATCATCATCATCATCATCATCATCACATTACCTACTTACACCTTACGGCCCTACTAGCTATCCTAGCGCACACACCCACACACTCACACACATGCACACACAAAAGCCCTGCCGTGACCCGGATCGACAGCGGCTAAAGGATTTTCCCTCCTTATAAGCCGTACCAGCCGTCGCATCATCAAAATGGTAGCAAAGAAAAGCAATGACGTCCCATCCCCTTCATTCACCGCACAAAAAATGGTCCGAAGACCTTACGCGGACGTATCCGTAGAAATCATCTCATCCATCACCTGCTGCTATTCCTAGCGTAACCTACCTTTCCTGGCCAGCAATTTTTGCTTCACTGTAACCGACGCCACCAAGAAGCCATCCGATCAGACGAACATGCAAAGAAGAAGAACATCAATCCATTCTATCAATCTCGACATACCAGCTTCTCAAACCGTTGCCTTGACCCCAGAGAAGAGAAAAAGACAGAGTGGGAAAAAAAAAAAGAGACCAACATCTATATGCTCTATGCTCAGGCCAACCACCAGGTAATGTAGGTAGTAGTAGGTCGAAAACCGCCATCCGTTCCATATACATATAAACAAGGCAAGCCACCCAAGACACCATTCATCAACAGACGCCGATTATTAAACTGCCCTGCCATCATCGCCCTGTCCAAGTCCGATGCCAGAAAGAAAAGATTAAGACGAGAGGCTTCGACGCTTATACACCTCACACGAGACGGCTGGCGATAAAGGCGTAAGAAGTAGAGAAAAGAGAAAAACACAAGATAAAAGGGCCCCTAGGTAGTCCAGAAGGATTATAGAAGAAAAAAAAGAAGGAAAGAGGAGGAGAGGAGGCCAAAAAGAAAAGAAAAAAAACGCCTCAGATAAACCCTTGACCGGCCATGTCGACGCCTGTCCCCCTGTCCCCGCTCTCTAGCATCTCGATCCCATCAACGCCGGCGCCAAAGTCCATGATGAGAATCTTGGGGTCCTGCCCCGTGCTGACGATGCGCCTGTAGTCGCTCTTGGCGCTGAGCACCCAGCTCGCGTGCCATCGCGGAAAGTCGAGCAGCTGGTGCCCCGTCTCCATGTCCCACACCTTAATGTCCGTGTCGTAGCTCCCGCTGATGAGCCGGCCGCTGACGCTGTCAATGTGCAGGCTGCGCACCAGGTTGTCGTGCGCCTTCATCTCCCGCACGCACTCGCCCGTGTTGGCGTCCCAGATCCGTATCGTCTTGTCGTTGCCGGCCGAGGCCACGTACCGCCCGTCCTCGGAGAACTGCGAGCACGCCAGGCCCTTGGTGTGCCCCATGAACTCGCCAATGTTCTTGCCCGTGTCAATGTTCCACAGCTTGACCCGAAAGTCGCCCGAACACGAGACGATGGTGTTGCCGCGCATCTGCACCGCGTTGACCGGGCCCGTGTGGCCCCGGAGCTGCCGCACGAGCTCTCCCGTCTGCCGGTCCCACACGCAAATGCTGACGTCCTTGCTGCACGTCACGATATGCTTGTCGTCGAAGACGAGGTCAAGCACCGCGGCCGTATGGTGCCGCAGCCGTCGGATTGGCCGGTACCCCCGCCGGATATCGTACACGATGCAGCTGGCGTCGGACGATCCCGTCACCAGAATCTCCTCGTCGTATTGCAGGCACAGGATAGAGGCTTTGTGGTGCTCGGCAAACGACACGATGCTGGGCGTCGACTGCGCCGTCTTGACGCTGTCCGAGACGGTGGCGAAGTGCGTCGCGTTGCCCTCTTCGTCGCGGAGTATGCTGGCGCCCCCCACCACCTCGGGAGGTCCGATCACCAGCCGGCACTCGAGCGTGTGCATGTCCCAGACGCGGATTGTCTTGTCACGAGAGCCGGATATGATTTTGTGCCTGTCATCATCGCCACAATCAGTCACCTTTATTGACAAGAAGTGACAAGGAGTGAGACGGAAAGAAAAGAAAGAAAGAACAAGGATGACTCACTCATCAAATTGAAGGCAGTAAATACTATCCAAATGTCCGTTGAGGTAGATGGGACGCGCCTTGCCGCCCTTCCACCTGTGACTCAGCTCCTGCTTGGCCCGGTAGATTTTCATCCAGTCAAGACCGGGCATAATGGCGGGTATTCCGAGGCCCGTGCCGGGCTGGATGGGGCCGCCGGTGGCGTAGGTAGTCGTCGTCTCCCTCAGACACGACTCTCTCCATACGTGCTGGTTGCGGACCACCTTGTTCCAGCGGTGGGAGACGCCGCTCGCCTGGTTCAGGGCGTTGATGTCGAGGAAAGCTAGGACCTGGATGGCCAGCTCCGTCGGGAGCCTCGAGATGAAGTCGACTCGGCTGATGCTGGCGTCGTGGACCGGCACGTCGTCTCCGTCATCCGCCGCCGCTTCGTCCAGTTCCAACCGCGGGAGGGTAACGGCTATGCCGATGCCACTCTCGCGGTCGTTTCCATCCTCGCTGGACGGGGCGTGCAGCCATCGGGTGTGACGGGCAAAGAGGTCGTTTTGCATGGCCGCGGACGCTTTGGCCGCAGCACCAGTGTTGGTCGGTATGATGGGTGGGTCGCTTCCCATGGCGGGGACGGGCAGGTTGGGCGTCGTCAGTCGCTGGGAGGGATCCTGCTGGGGAAGGTCGAGACCGAAGACGGAACGGGCGTGGCGAAAGCTCGTCGCCTGTCGCAGTCGGGACCAGGTCGGATGAGCCGTCGTAGGCCTTGCCGGAGAGGCGTGCTTTTCATAGGTGGCATCGAGGGTTGAGCGCTTGTGAACCATGCCTTTGAAGGACAGGGATGCGCGACGGAAGATTCCTTTTAGACTCGGACCATGCCCATCTGCCGCCTCTTCGGAGTCGTCCACGGCGACATCGTTGACGTAATGCGGCGCGTGCTGCAGAGCAAACGAAGGTTTCGACCGACGCCACGACATGCTCAAACTTCGGAACCGCTGATGATGGTGAGAGGTAGCCGGGGGAGGGAAAGCGTCCGGGGGCGAAGCCGGGCGGGCCTCAGAATGCGCCGCGTCGAGGTCAGGCATCGTATCCTGAGCAGGCGCCCAGTCACTGACGGGAGAAGCTCTGGAAGCCATGTTGCCGGCGAGTGAATCTGAGGAGGAACAGCCGTGTTGGCGGGAGGTTGGACAAAAAAAGGAGCACGGAGCGGAGAACATACCAGTTGACGCCGGGTCACCGAAGCAAAGCCTAGGGAGGCGGGTGTTGACGCAAGGGAGAATGGCGGAGATTGTTACAGGGGGGGGAAGTTAAGGATCTGCTCTGCTTCTTTTTTTTTTTTTTGACTCAGGGCGCGAGGCCGGGCCCAAACACGCTCGGTAGGCGAGGCTGGGCGACGGCGACGGCGAGTCGAGAGCGTAAAAGGGGGTGCATGAAGAAAAAAGGCGTGGGGAGTTGAGATTGACTTTAATATTTCGATGAGGCAGCGAAGATGGTCGAAGAAACGCAGCGAGCGCAGATGCAGGTCGCGAGTATGTATGTATGTTCGTAGGTTATATAAGGCCGTACGTAGTATGAAAGCGATCGGCCTTCGAGGGAGGGGAAAGGGACACGAGGGGGTGCCGAAGCAGGATGACGAAAGAAGAGGCGCTTCGAGAACGACGGACCGAGCCGGGGAGGGGAGGATGCGACTCTAACTCTAGTAGGCGGGCGGAGATGGCGGCGAAGAGAAGGAGGAGGAAAAAGAGAGAGTGAGAGAGAGAAGAGAAGAGAACGCGAGACACAGGAAGGCTCTCTACTCGACGATGATCCGGCTCGGAGATTGATGACGGAGAGAGATGAAGAGAAAGGAGGGGGGGAGGGGAGAAAAGGGGCGGCCGAAGAGCGGTTCGGTTGGTGGAAAAAAAAAGGAGGAGGAGGAAGAGGATCGGGCGGCGCGGCGCGACGGCAAAGGCGGGTACGTACTACAAGGCTGCTGACCAACCATCAAGGTGCACGATACCGGCAGAGGAGCAGCGAAAGCGGCGTCTAGCAAAGTACGATATACAATTCTTGTCTCAGCAGTTGCCGTGGTTATTGATGAGGAGAATGGATGATGGAAGAAGAAGAATAAGAAGAAGAGTCAGGTTCTGTTTCGATTCTCACGGTCAAGGCCGAGCGATTTCATATGTAATTTTCTTTCCTTTTCTATTGGATTTGGGGGGGGCCAGAACAGGAGAGGAGAGAATAGAGCGGGGAGGGGAGGCGCTGTTCTTCCATCCATGCTTTTCGGCGTCGCCGGCGCGCCGTTGTTAGGCCTTGTAGTTGGCATCTAGGGGCTAGTCCTGTAGTGCTGTAGCGTATTATTAGCAGGTGATGGACCTGCTGAAGTAGTGGGCCTCATCATCAGCCTTCAGGGAAGTTCAGGCACTGCCGCGGTGCCCGCCGCCTACCACCACCACCACCACCACCACCACTGCTAGCAGCCCGGCTCCGGCTACCACTGTCTGTACCTGAGACGACGCCACGACTGACGACGAGTCACGGAACAATGTTAATTCACGGCCGTCGCCAACCCCATCTCTTCTCATTATCAACATCGCAACTTTCATCTACTCATTCTTCCATCCATCCATTTATATACATCTATTCACCATTTTAATCTCATCTCTTCTAGTGATAATCAAGAATAGGTAACTTCTTTCATTTCTATCCCCTCATAATGGCTATCCAACGCGTCCCCCTTCGTCTACCTCTCATCTACCGCGCCTTCTTCCTCTTCATCGAGCCCATATCAGCCCTCGCCGGCGCCTACTACAGCCACTTCCGTCAAAGCGATTATCTCCAGCTCCTCGATACAGCCTCTTCGCCCAGCAACACCACCATCGACACGATGACAACCACCACCTCCGTCGCGCTGTCCCAACTGGCCAACATGTACTTCTTCTTCGCCCTCATCGAGTCCCTCGTCCTGCGCTCCACATGGGATCTCCGCGTCTGGCGCACCGTCCTGTTGGTCCTCCTCATCGCTGACTTTGGCCACCTCTACTCTTTGTTGGCTCTCGGTCCCGCTGTCTTTTACGACGTCTCCACCTGGAACGTCAGCCTCTTCTTCAACATTCCTTGGGTCTATGCCGGCGCCACATTGAGGATGTGCTTTCTCGCCGGCGTTGGGCTGCAGCTCTCCAAACGGCAATGATATCCCCCGCATTTCGAGACGGCTTCTATGTATAGAGGCGCAGCGCGCTATGCCTTGTCTACCTACTTACCTACCCACTACTCTTACACATGTGTGTTGATGCCCTGACTTGTGTCATGTCGCAAAATGCCCCCCCATCAAGCACGCCCCTTCGTCACAGGCTGGTCCCGGACGGCCCCTTATTACCTAGGGCAAAAATCCCCCTTCCTCCCCTTCGCATTCCCCAAACGAGTCGTTGACCGACATGCCGATGACGTCGAGGCAATAGATCTTGACCAGAGCAAACTTGCTTTGTCTTCACATGCAACTCCTTACCCCCTTTTTACCACTCTTTTCTTTGCATTGTCATCATGTACGGCAGTCTATTTGTCTTGGTTTTCCTCCTTTTTTGCCAAAGCCTTCATCTTTCGATGAGACGCCGAGTCATGTTCCATCCCCAAATTCCTTGGTAGACTACTATGTAGGTAGCCAACTTTCTCTTCGTCCCTCCTCCATCTCCAGCCATCATCCCTTGTTCAACTTCCTCGCATCCGCCGCCGGAGGCTGATCCTCAAAAGCGTCAAGACAAGCAGCCGTACTCAAGAAGCGAGCATCGGTATTGTTAAAGTCGATGTCATACCCACCACAATACCCATCAGTGCCGCAAGCAATATGCCAAAACCGCTCGGAATCACACCATCCCTTCGTCCACGTCTCGGTCGTATGCCACGCCATCTTCATCGACTTCCTCACGTAGCCGGGCGGCGCATCCTCGTGCGCAGCGTAGCACTCCGCCGTGCTATCGAACCGTCCGTCAGCCATCTCCGGCTCCAGGTCAAAGGCGTCGCAGTACCGCTGCGTGCCGCACGTCTCCTCTCGCCAGCCGTAGATGCCGCACGTGCGCGTCTCGTCTTCGCCTTCGGTCCAGGGGAGAAGCTTCTTCGCCTCCGCCTTTGTCCTTCGTGGTTCGTGTCCGGCTAGGCAGGCTGCTTTGCTGGTGAATCTTCCGTCGGTGCGAGCCATTTCGACAGAGGCAAAGGCCTCGCAGTACCGCTGCGTGCCGCACAGGGCCTCGGTGATGAAGCGTACGCTTTTATAGCCGCATTCGAATGAGTTCTTGCTGTTGGGCTCCACCCAGGGAAGATACAGCTTCGACCGTGCCGGCGGCGCCCTCGTCTTCGGCTCCGGCTCATAGAAGCGAAAGCACTCCTCCGTGCATGAAAAGGCAAAGTCCGTCCGGTTCGGCGCCCCGTCAAAGGCCTCGCAGTACCGTCTCGTGCCGCAGAGCCGGTCCATGTAGCCGACGGGGCCACCGCAACGACGGGCATCCGCCTCATTGTCCGGCGGGTAGTGCCACGGCCGAAGAGCCTGGCCGAGGCTGGCGACGGCCACGAGGTGAAGAAGACTGGCCTTCATTGGTCAAAGGATTGATTTGGGGGAACAAATCTGAAGTTGGCGATGATCTGACTGGGGGCATAGGGGTGGTTACAGGCAGGGGGGAAAAGAGGATGGGTTGCATTCTTATAAACCTCCATCGTATACGCTCACAAGTCGACCGATGAAAAATCTCTTTTCCCCTTGCTCCTCTCTTCTCTCTTCTTCCTCTTCTTCTTCAAAGTAACCATCCTCCTCCACCCGGCCTCTGAGCGGGATGTCGTATGAAGTCTGCTGAGCGGACGGGATACCGAGAGCCAAAAGGGGGCAAACGACATCACCTAACCCCCTTTGTGAAGAACCATCCCACGACTCCAGCAAGCTTGCTTTCCCCCACGCGTTCCTCTTCCCAGAAAACCAAAGGGCAGCATTCCTTTCCCCCCACCCCCGCAACACCTTATTATGTATGTGTACATAAGACGACGTCGTGTCACACCAATATGCTTTTGCTTCCCTCCCCTTGGTATGCATCGTCTTCTGCCTCAAAACCCGCAACCCTTCGTTCTTGTCCCTCTACTGACTCGTCCTCTCTTCTTTGACTTCACGCCAAGTAAGTTACATATGTATGCTTGCCCTTGCTTCGTCGGTCGTATGTCTATAGATTATATGAGCATCAACTCGTCTCAGAGCTTATTGGTGAAGACACCCTTCCATCAACTTACATGCCTTCCATCGGCATCTGTCCCTTTATGAGCCGATATTGGCCGTCGGGGCTTGGCGAATGGAACTAACAGTCAAACGGCCTTTTCGTACGCGGTACTTGAATTTCAAACGAAGCTTTATTCCCACAGTTGATTAAGACCGACGCTTGTCTGGATACTTCTCGTCATAAACCGCTTCATCCCGTACACATGTAAGCTATCCTATGCTACACGGCTTGGCCAGTGAGTAAGGCACCAGCCTGCGACTCAGTCTTCTCGATCGACTGCTTCGCCTCGGAGTGCGGCCATCTTCCAACGTATCCGGTACTAACACCTTCTGCTCATCCCCCTGATTATCCTCTTCGTCTTCGTCGTTATCGTCGTCGTCGTCTTCGTCATCGTCATCGTCATCGTCGTCATCATCCCGCTGCTTCCTCTTCTTCCGCCGCCTCCTCTGCACCGTCTGCTTCACCGCAGTCGTCTCCCTCCCACCTTTCCGGCCAGAAGACACCTTCTCAGACGCCGTCTCGTTGACAGACTCAACGGCAGGAGGCTTTTTCCCCCTAGCCGACCGCTCGCCCCGCGGTTTCAAGAAGCGATGCACAGTTCTGTGGTCCAGAATCCGCTCCTCCCGGTCCAGCGGTCCCTCCCGGTCCGTCTTGGGCCAGACGTAGCCATACAGCTTTGAATGCCGCTCGCACCGCGGACAAGATGACCGCATAACGTAGGCGTTTTGCTGCACGAAGTAAGAGCTGCAGTTGGAGCACTGTATCCAGGCCGTGTCGGGCTCGGATAGCAGATGACGCGTGAGGACGTAGTCTCCAGGCGTCCGCTGCCGAGGCGATGGCGTAGCCTGCCTGATCAAGGTCCGTCGGCGATTATACTTGCGTCGCGGCGTACAAGTCTCCACCGTCTTCTGCGACGCTTGATTCTCTTCAACCGCCTCAATGCTCTCGGCAAGCGGTGTCGGCGCACTGGACGACACTACGGGAGCCGAGGGCGCAGTGGCAAGAGCCTCGGCGGTGGAGTGAAGGATATCCAGGTCACCACTGTCTTCTCGTTTCAACAGGCTGTCCGTAGCATCCATCCCGACGTTTCCCTTTTCAAGTGAAGCGGCAACCGTCTCCGAGGTCTCCTTTTCCGGAGAGGTGGCACTCGTCTCGGGGCTCCGCTTGTCCGGAGAGGTCAAGTCGGTGTCAACAGTGTCACCGATGCTAGCCGACGGACTGCGACCAGCAGAGGTGACGTCTTGGCCCGCCAAAAGCTTCAGCCTCTTCGACGGAGTCTCAGGCGGCGTCTCCGACGCATTCTTCCCGCCGACGGGAAGCGACGGCGAAGCAGACGAGCGCAGCTCATCCGCCAAGTTCACCAGCCCCGAGCCCCGTTTCCTCGACCTGTAAGAGCGCGGCCGGATGATGGGAGCGACCGAGGGCGCTCGTGACGAAGCGCTGGCGGTGGCGGTGCTGCTGCCCTCGCGAGGCCGGAGGCGCAAGGAATAATAGCCCTCGGCCTCGGGCTCATCCGGCTTCGCAACCTCGGTAGGGTTCTCGGGAGTCCAGCCGTTGCAGAGCCTGGTCTCGCAGGTGCGGCAAAGACACTCGCAGTTGCCGTCGCCAAAGTAATTCTCGCCGTAGCTGACGGTGACCTCTTCCCCGACGGCGATGGCCCGAGTGGCGATGATCTCAATGCCGAAGTGACCCGTCGTCACCAGACGGGCGTTGGCCATGCAATCGTGGTTGGCGAAGCGTGCCGGGCCCATGAAGAGGCTGGCCGATTTGCTTCGTGAGCTGACGACGATGCTGAAATCCTTTTTGCGCACCGCCATTTCCTTCTCCTCGTCGGGCGTGATGTTGACCTGAACGCCGGCCAGATATCGAATGGCCTCGTTCCGGGCAATCGGTCTCCTGGCCGTGACGCAGGCCTCGTGCGAAAAGATGGTGTATCGATTCGTCGAGCCCACCTCCCAAGGACAATCGGGAAGATAGATTTGCAGGTAACGCAGCAGATGGCGTCGAAAGTCTTCCCGCTCCTGCGGCGTCTTGAGGCTCTGCTGAAAACGGCGAAGGCCCGTCGTGGCCAGGAGCTTAGCCTCGGCGGCCGCGAGATCCTTTGCGACGATGACGTCGTTTCGGATTATCGTCGTTATGTCATCTTCGCAGACGCCGCGCGACGGCAGATACGACGATCTGTTCTTGGGCACGCTGGTCCAGTAGAAAACCTAGACGCGCGGGCTCGTATCGAAAAGGACAGGAGGAGCAAGGGGTGGAGCGAAGGGGGTTCAGTTGCGACTCACACGATCGACGAGGGCATCGGTGAGAATATCGTCGTAGGCCGCCAGCTGAGCCAACGTCAGGCGCCTCCTGTTGACAGCCGGCATCTTTTGTCGTCGTCGTCGTCGTCGTCGGTGGCCTCACAGAGAAGAAAAGGAGGAGATGGGGAAAAAACCTAAGTTGCGAGGAAAATGGGGGCTGGGGGAACTCTTCCGCGCGATTCAGCTCACGGGCCCGGCGCCAGCGTCATACCAACAGGGGCAGCGCAACGGCCGAGCGCAGGCCAGGGCTAGAGACCGAAAGATGTCCACGATCCGAGCCGAAGCAGATGAGTGAGGAAGGCGAAGGAGCTGTGAAGAGGAGAAGCTGGAGGGCGTCAGGGAAGTGGAATATACGGATAGATATATCGGAAAGGGAGGGAAGTGGTGTGCGAATAGTGTGTTAAGTGACCACCAGTCAGAACAGAACTATCAAGAGCGACGAGGACACACGACAAGAAGCACGGATTTTGTATCATTGTATTGCAGAATTTTTCAAGGCCACTACTTCCTCTAGACTTTTCATAGACTCCGACCACGCGTTATGCGCAGTGTCCGTCACTTCCCGTCAAGAAAATTGTCTTTCTCCTTGCCTTGCTAGCTCAGTTGTTGAAACCAAAAACAAAACCCCCCTACGCGTGTCCCCGTTCGGCGGAATATAGGGGAAGAGTGACATGCTGGGGTGGAGTTTGTTTTGTTCTTCTATCAATCGATCTCCCCGAATTTGCCTCGGCTTTTAGCTACCCTAGACCATCTACTCAATCGCCTGTTCACGTGATACCCTTTCCTGACGATGCTCGAAGAAAATAACCCCAAGTATACTCAAGAACCAGAGAGAGCTCGACAGACAGCCTCACCACCGACGAGGCTTCTCCTCCCGCCATGATTCAGCTCAAGGTAACAGCCCCGCCTCTTCCTCAGTACTCAGCTGATCCCACCCCCTCTTAGACGATCCTCAAGTGCATCGACAACTCGGGCGCCTCGCTCGTCGAATGCGCCCTCGTCATAGGCCAGAAGCGCCACGCCGGCATCGGTCTGCGCATCTTTCCTCCTCTCCCTCTCAGAGACTGAATCTCCCACTCACGATTTTCCTTCCTATCAAAGGTGATCGAATCGTCGTCGTTGTCAAGGAGAACCGCAACACGACCTCCGGCCTGGGCGCCGCCGCCGCCTCCAACAAGGTCCGTCGCGGCGATATCCGCCATGCCGTCGTCGTCCGCACAAAGTACATCTCTCAACGCAGGGACGGATCAACCGTTCGCTTCGACGACAATGCCTGCGTCCTCCTCAGCAAGGCCGGTGACCCCGTCGGCACCCGCATCACCGGCGTCGTCGGCGCCGAGCTGAGACGGAAGAAGTGGGGGAAGATCCTGTCCATGGCCCCAAGACATACCTGAATCTCCTACTTGTTACTTTGTCTTTCTACGAGGGATGATTTCCCATCTGGCTGGTTGTTACTCGTCAGGAAAGAGGCGCATATGACCTCGGCTCGTCACATAGAGGTGGGATTTGTAGACCACGGCAGTTGAGGCAGCAAAAATCTCTGTTACCTATCCATCCTTTTATTCGCCCTCGTCGATTCCGGACGAGCTATAGAATGCCTGGCGACTTGGTCGCGTTTCCTGTACCAAACCCTGTTTCCCTTGCAACGCCATTAAAAACAAAGAAATACCCTGAGGAAGCGGCCCCCTCCGTCCACGCAACCCCTCCGCTCTGATGCGACAGGAAATCCTTCAGTCGAAAATATGACCGCATTCGCAGCAAACATAGAACAGTTTCTTTTCCATTCCTTGTCAGCAGGTTGATCGTCCGTGTATCCTCCCGAAATCCCAAAGAATAGCGCCTCTCCAATCTGTGCCGCTGATAAAAGCTGCTTACCATGCCAGTTTCGGCGCTTCTCTCCTGAGACTGAAAGAAAACGGCTTCCTCGTGATTACATCTCGGGCATGTCTTGTTTGACCGCGGGAGCTGTAGGGGATTGATAGATCCGAGTCAGTCACCAGCTTCAAAAACACCGTATCCCGAAAATAAAAAAAATAAAGCCAAAGTAACAAAAAAGTCCCTGGCCATCTTGACCAACTTGCCGTGCTCTTGTCGTGGGCTCCCTTGGCCTCCAGGTCGGTGAGGATAAGAAATGCAAGAATCCGTAATCCCGAGGCGATTAACCATGATACAATATCGTGTGATTGATGACGAAGACGACTTTTTTTTTCTCCTTCCTTTGGATCGAAGCAAACAGTGCAAAGGATGGCGTGTCGGCGGGTAGCGCTTTAGGTGCGGGCAGCGACGGCCTGGCCTGCCTCCCCATTGACCAGGCGGGGACGGGCGACGTCGTTGACGTTGTCGCCGGCATTCAGGGACATGAGCTCATGGACGGTGGCGTCATCCGGAGCGACCTCGGGATGCATGTCGTCTCCCTCGAGGTACTCGTTTTCGTCGTCCTCGTCGACATAGAGAGAGCTGGTGCCGGAAAGAACGTAATGGGCAAGGTCCGGTTCCTCATCACGCTTGTCCTCTCGCTTGACGACGGACATGTAGGCAGCAGGCTGAGAGCACTGGCCGCAAACAAGAACCATGCCACAAGTGAGGCAGAAAAATGGCAGAAGTTCACTAACCGTAGGATCCGAGCCCACATCCTGCGTCACACCGGCCGTCTCGCCAGCCGAGTTATTGAGAACGTTGCGGAAGACGCAGCTGGAGGACGCCTCTTCAGTGTACTGGCAAGTGCGGCAGGTGAACTGGAGATTATGAGCGTCTTTATCTTCTTTGGGATACAACATGTTAGAGCACTCGGAGCAGAATCGGAAAGTGATCTGCTCGTGCTTGGCACCGGCGTTGTCGTCCTGAGAGGTGGTAGACTGGGGAGTAGCCATGACTAGCGTCTGTTGAAGGTGGAAGAAGGTTTGGTTTTCTTCTTGCTTGAGAGCTGATGGCAGGTTGGGGGAAGATGGTTAATGTGAATTTGGGCTATTTTGAGGGGAGGAGGGGAGGGTTGTGTGATGAAAACCTGTGGCCCAGAGAGATGTTGATATCCTACTAGTAGGTGGGGTTTATCCTCAGTCGACGGCGAGACGCGCGACAGGAAGAAAGAAGGAGGGAGAGAGAAGACGATGGATGAGGAGAGGGGTTTATATAAGAAGCTGGAGATCGAGTGCAGGATAACAGACGACTGCAGATGATGAGGAGGAGAGAGAAAAGGGGAGGGGAAAAAAACGAGGGAAGAGACGCGTGAATGAAAAAGGTTGGCGGACGTGTTGGAAGAGTGAGAAACTGAGAGAGCCTAGTATGAGAGAGAGAGAGAGAGAGAGAAGAGGAGAGAAGAGGGGTGACCGTTTGCTGCCTACCTAGAGGCTAGACCACTACTACAGCGCTGGAGACCGCCTGAAGGTAGGTGGGGCAAAGCCACTAGAAGCCCGAAGCTGAAGGAAGTTTTTTTTGGGTGAGTCAGCGGTAGGAGAAGGTGGACTGCTGCCAGCTGATGACTGCGAGCCTCGCGATTCTGCCACGTGCGACGATGACGTTGTTTTTTTTCTGTTACTTCGCGACCTCGAGATGCGAGGGAGCCGGATGCTTTTAACTTTGGTTTGTCTATATGTATGTATGCATGCTTGTAGAGGAATGTACCATGATTTCCGCCGTGTGACGGGATAACTTGGGTCGTATCAATAAATTTGTGATGGCAAGGCATTCAGAGGCTTGTTAGAAGGGGTGAAGAGACGAAGAGAAAGCAGTGATGCGAAGAGACATGATGTATTGATTTACTCCTGGTTCAAACATTATAACATTTGTATGCATAGTATCTGTCGTACAAAGAGTTCTAGAGTAGGTAGTCTGCCAACTCAAAAACACTATTCCAAGGTCTCTTGATTCACGACTTGTTCGATATCAAGAGCGAGCATGCCTCCCTCGATGCATGATGCGCCCAATCACCTCCCCTTGCTCTTGAAAAGGAACTATAACAGTGCAGTTATGAAAAGAAGAAAAAAAGGTGAATAGAGATTCCGACTCCAGACAGGCAGTCATCGATTTTGATATCGTGGTCACAGAAGAAAGATTTCGTTCAGAAGAAGAGGCCAGAGGTCGACAGTGGCCGTAGATGGTTGCACTCTGGAGAGGGGAGGGATGATGATGCTCCTGGCCCGAGCGTCGATTACACCACGGTTCACGGTACATCTCCGGTACCCGCTCTGACACACCGACATCGGCCCCCTGTCAGGTATCGGCCCATGTCCCTTTTCCTTTCCTCGGCGGTGACGTTCGTTTCAGGGATTATTGCCTCTGAAGAGCCGCCAGCCTCTATCGCCATCAACCGATTCTCCACCACGCTGCCCTTCGGCGCCGCCCGTCGCCCGACACAATCTCTCCATTCTTCTCATCATGGTCCGTCACGGCTCTCTTCTTCTCACCCTCTCCTACTCTCGGTGGCTGACTGGCTCAATGACAGGCCGAAAGCGGTCTGCCCCCCAACTGGGAGGTCCGCCACTCCAACTCGAAGAACCTGCCGTACTACTTCAACTCGGTCGAGAAGCTATCCTGCTGGGAGCCACCTGCAGGAAGCGACACAGAAAAGCTGAAGCAGTACATGGCGGCCCATCAGAGCGTCGGATCGCGACCCGCCGCCGGCGAGGGCAAAATCCGCGCCGCTCATTTGCTCGTCAAGCACCGCGGTAGCAGGCGACCCAGCAGCTGGCGAGAGGCATGTTTCTTTTTTTCCCCCTCCCCTCGGCCCTGCTCACGCCCGCGATGTTTCTTTTTCTGTTCATCGAAGTCGCGCTGACGTTGGCGACGCAGCCCAACATCACGCGTTCCGAGGACGAAGCTAGAGACATCATCAACGGGCACAAGCAAAAGATCAAGTCCGGCTCCGCGACTCTTGGCGACCTAGCTACGACCGAGTCGGACTGCACGTCGGCTCGGAAGCGTGGTGACTTGGGTTTCTTTGGTCGTGGCGATATGCAAAAGGAGTTTGAGGAGGCCGCTTTCGCTCTCAACCCGGGCGAGATGAGCGACGTGGTGGAGACGGCCAGCGGCCTGCATTTAATTGAGAGGTATGTCCTAGACTTCGACCCAAACGGCGACGACGACGACGACGACGACGATGGACAGGATTCTCACTGGCTCTCAGGTTGGAGTAGACCTCTTCAGACAAGTGTAAAGATGAACAAACACAGTAAAATACGTATGCCTGCCTACTCTGGGGCTACTACATATAACTCTCCGTTGCACAATCCTGTTCGCTTCTTACACTCGTCGCCAATACCAAGAGCTCTTCATTTGTGAAGGAATCTCCTTCTCTCTCCTTTTGCTTGTGTTTTACTATCCGTCATTTCCTACTCCGGACATCGCCATGACGTGAAATTTGGTCACGTGCAGACATGTCAAAACCCGCCGCTGATCCAATTCCCACAAGGAGACGAGGAACTCGATAGCCTGCAATGGCCGCCCGAGACTGTGCCGAGGCCTTGATCCTTCGAGCGGCGCGCCTCCATGGTCTCCAGATCCCCCAAGACGAGCTGCGGCTCGCCCTCGACAGGACTGACTTCGTCGAGTGGGCAAACAAACATGTCGTTCCCGAGAACCTGTTAACGGCCGACGAGCTGGCCATCTACTCGGCTCTCGACTCCAGCGGGCAGGTCGATCGGCTAGCTGCCCAGCACGAGCTGGCGCACGTCCAGGCCTTGACCGACGATGATCTGAGGGTCGCCATCGAGGAGCTCGGCCAATCTACGGACGCGATCGTCTCGCGGACCAAGAAGCTTCGTCTTCAGCGGGATGCCATGTCACGTCTCGTTACCGAGCCATCCGCTGGAGGAGCAGCCTCGAGAGAGCACCTGCGTCAAAAAGATGCCCAGCGGACACGACTGGCAGCCGAAGCAGACGAGCTCTCGACCAATCTGCGAATCACGCTCGGCGACATCGAACAGCATTGTCGCGATGCGTCGCCTCGCGTTCGGCAGCTTGTCCGGGAAATCTTGACGTCCGACGATAGGTTGCTCACTGGCTTTCAGAAGCTGTGCTGCGAACTCGATAGGCCGGTGCCGGAGGAGGAGCTGCTGCTGGATAGGCTTCGCAAGGCGTGCACGAGGTATGGTTTTTTTCCCCCTCACTTTCGCCATGTTGTCTGTTCATCGCGTGTTGTCCGTCCTCTAATTGCCGTAATAGCTTGGCCGAGACGACGGTCAAGACGGCCCGAGCCAGGCTGGACAGGGTTTACCTCGACACTCTCGTCGGCGCTGGACGCTCAAGACCGGCTTCTGATGATGACGTCGCCGCGGTCAAGGAGGAGCTGGAATCGCTCTATTCTGAGATGCTGCCGGTCGCACACATGTCGATAGACCGGCAGCATGTCCAGCCAGCGGTCGATTCTATAGCCGCTAAGTCTGGGAGAAAGCTGCATCGTACTACAGAAGCGTTGGAATACGTGTGTACTATCCGCATCTATTCTTCTCACGGCCCCCTTTAGCTAACAATCCATGTCTCTACTCTAGATGGATGGCTGCCTCGATACTCTTCTGACGCGAATGGATTTCTTGCGCACACGTATTGAAGCCGTTCAGTCTCATCAACATGCCGCTGCCGAGATGGGGTCCATGGCCGAGGATGAGATGGCGATTCCGGCTTCTCCCCCTTCGAAGCCGACGAAGATGACTGCCTCACCTTCACCCGTCCGGCTTCGATCATCGACGATTCGAGACGATGGGCCTCTCGACCTTTTGCTTCAGAATCTCTCCCTCCCGATGGCGCGCAACAGCAGCATGAGCGGCAAGCAGCAAAGCAGCCTCCTGTCCCGAGCCGTTGTCGACCGGACGAAGAAGGCAGCGGAGGTGGCGCGCGGCGCTCAGGAGAGCTTCGAACAGGGCGTCGTGGCACAGTTATGCGACGCCAAGCTGGCCATCCAGCTTCTTCAAGACAGCCTGCTCGCCGACAGCCCGTTCGCCGACGTGAATCTCTCCGATCCGGAGCTCGAGACGTCGATACTCGTGCTGGATCAGGAGATTGGGAAGGCGGGTGAGAAGCTGCGGGCGGTCGAGCGGCGGAGGCCTATTGGTAGGAGCGAGAAGCGGGAAGAGATTGTGCGGCGGTTTGGCACCTCTAGCCTGTAGGGAGTTGTCGGTTCGCGGCTGAGGTTGAGGATATCAGGCTGTGCAGGTTACGGTAAGGTGACATTCCGTATGTAATGTCAGCCACCATCTATCTGTCTATCCGCTCACTGAGAAAGGGAATGCTGCTAAGCAAAGGCCAGTTTTATGGTCGATTCCGTCAAGTATGCCGCCGGTCTTTAAACGGCCTTAACAGATTGGACGCCATGTGAGTGGTTCGTGACGCCTGGTGTGCCATCGTCTTCGAATATATGTACACGGCAGGTCGAGACCAACGTGGTTGACATGAGGGCGGGACAAGCGTCTTCAACCTGGATTTCAAGCTATCAGTGTTTTCGCTCATAAGGGCCGCCGAGGTCGAGAGAAACAGAGGAACTGCTACACCTTCATTGGACCAGGGAGAGAAAGTAAGTGCCCCTGTCAGCACGATATCCTCCATGTCCAATATACTGATGGTCCTGATGAGACAGATTTCCACGTATTCGACCCTTGATTGATCAGATGTATAGAATACTGTTGTATAGTCGTATCTCGGATCGAGCCCGTGACCGATTATCATCACAGCTCCCGTGTTGTAGGATGCCGACCATCATCGCTTTCCAATTCTGACGTGAAGGTGCTCGGCAACAACGATGAGCAACGTCCAAGAGACGTGAGCACACTACTAACATAGTGAACACCGTCCCAACGCCAACTAACTCTCCCCAGCCCAAACCACCCTCTCAAGCTCCCAAAGGCAAAACCCAAGCCCAAGCCCATCAAGGCTAGCTACGAGGCTAGAAAAAGGAATATAGAAGCAAAACCCCTAAATTCTAATTCCAAATAAGAAAAGAAGAAGAAGGAAGAAGCCATGTGCGTCGACACCATTTCCTTTCCTTTTTCTCCCTATCGCGAAAGAAGCAAAGCGACGAAGATGAACTAACAGGTTTACGGAGTTAGTGTGAAGAAGTTTCGTCGTCCGCGTGCTACGACAGGAATGGAGTCTCAAATCCCACGAGGTTTGAAAAGAAGAAAAAAAAACTAGGCAGGAAGGGAAACTTGTGTGCGAAGAAGAAGGGGGGGAGAGAGTCAAGGTTAGGAATCAGGATGAAAGGGAAAAAAAGGAGAGAGAATCGAGGCTATATAAGCGTTGGAATAGGGTGACTCGTGAGTACAGATGAGATGTTTCTGAGATGGGATTTTGAGATTAAAAGGCTTCGTTTCCATCTATTCTACCTGCTTCTCTTTATAATATAAATCCGTAATATCATCTTTACCAAACAAACGAATGAAATCAACTGATAGAAAGAAACTACGCATCTTCAACTCCCTTACCGTGGGATAACCTCCCATCCTATCCAAACATACGTCACAACCCATCCTAAACCACCCCCCCAAAGACAAGACAGCTTCTCCAATCCGTACATACGTCCCATCGCAACATTGTCGCACTTTTTTTTTTTCTTTCCTGCGCCACCTTGATTCTTTCTACGTCGTTGACGATCATAAGAGACCCGTTTTCTTTTTTTCTGTCCCTCCCTTTCTCTCCTCCTCCCCCCTCCCTTTTTCGTTCGTAGCCATGCGCTCTTCCTTCACCTGGATATATTCTCCGTCATAATTTCTCCCCTCTTCTATCCCCTCTCTATCAAACTCCTTGACCTCATCGAGTGAAAGTTCATAATACCTCTAAAAGAGAAAAGAAAAATAAGAATAGAAAGCGAGGAAAGAAAAAAGGGGGGGATGGGCAAGGATGAGACTCCTCGCAGGATGGCTCCTAACGCTCTCTCTCTACATCTCCTCAGTCTACGGCTGGGACTGGTTCGGCTTCTTTCCTGAGAACAAACCGCCGGTGAACAAGGTCCTCAAGGCCGGTCTGCCAGAAGGTAAGGAAAAAAAAAAAGGCTTTCCCTGCCCCCCTTTCTTTTTCTTTCCCTCGACTGAGAAGAAAAAAAAAATCACAGACTTCGTCGAAGCCTTCGAAGCAAGACAGCCAAGAGATCAACACATATGGCAAAGCCCACCCCCAGGAGCAGGTAAGAAACCCAAAAGAAAGAATATCAAGAGATAAGGCTGATGACCAACTTCCTAAAGCCCGAGGCCCCTGCCCAGCCCTCAACACGCTCGCAAACCACGGCTACCTAAGACGAGACGGCAAGAACATAACCCTCCCGGACATCATCGACGCCGCCTTCGCAGCCTGGCTCCTCCTACCAGACATGACGGGCCTCATCACCGCCCGCGGAATCTTCAACAGCAAGCACGCGCTAGACCACAGGTTCAACCTCACGATGCCCGGTCACAAGTCCTGGAAGATGGAGCACGACTGCAGCTTCTCCCGCCTCGACAAGAAGGAAGGTGACCCCATCCCCTTCAGGCAGAGCGTCTGGATCTCCAGCCTCTTCGACCTCTTCGGGAACTCCGCCTGGAGGCTGGTCACCTTCCAGTCCACCCTCATCACGCCACAGCTACTGGCCAAGGCAAAGGCAGCTCGCGTCCAGAACATGTTCAAACGGTGCGACTATTCCGGCTTCGCTGCTGCCGAGGGGGCGCTCGAGATAGGAATGACCATCAGCGCCTTGCAGGAGAACAGCAAGGGAGCGGCGAAACTCAGCTATGTGAGGGGTCTCTTCGAGAAGGAGAGGATCATAAGCGACGACGACGACAAGGACGTCGAGCAGCAGTCCACGGCAGGGGGCCTGACCCAGACCCTCAAGTTCGCCCAGGACGCCCTGCAGTCGAGTCGAAGACTGCAGAGAACGACGGACGTTGGCGAGATAAGCACCGCAGCCGTGAGTCAATTTTCCTTCGTTCCTTGATCTGAATCTCTGGATGTTGTCGAAGTTGTCGACTGACGGGTAGGGAAAAAACGCAGGACATCCTGAGAATCTTGAAACCTTCCGACTCGCGCCTCCTGTCCCAGCTAAGAAGCATCATCGTCGATGATCTGCTCTATCCAACCACCATGGTGGAGTCGCTCGACAAGCTCATCAAGGAGTCGCCGCCACCGCCGCCGCCACCGCCTCCTCCGCCGCCGCCGGGCTTCGGGCCGTCAGGCTTCGGGCCGCCACCGCCAGGTTTCGGACAGGGGGGATTCGAACAGCCGCAATTCGAACAGCCGCAATTCGAACAGCCGCAATTCGAACAGCAGGGCTTTGGACAGCAGGGCTTCGGACGACAGGGCTTCGGACGACAGGGATTCGGACCGCAACAATTCCCCTCGCAAGGAGGCTTCTCTCAAGACAATCAGCAAGGCGGCCGTCGACGACGAGGTTAGCATTATCCTGTATCCGTAGCTCATCTCATTTCTCAGTCTAGGACGGGTAAAGAATGTCCAAAAAAAATGTCATAAAAAATCCAGAACTATTAGTTTATTCTCTCTTCCTCTTGCTCATCCTCCTTGTCCTCCCCCCTTTTCTTCTCCAATATGTGATGAGAACTTGATGATGCCCATCATCTTCCCAATATGTGTGAGAAAAAAATCCATGACCTTATACTCATGACCTCGAATCCGCAAATAGCATCTCCGTGATGAGCCGACGCAGCCCCTCCTCCATCTCCAGCGCCTCCATCTGGCTGGCCCGCGCCGACTTGGACTCCAGCGTAAAGGTAAAATCGATATACTCCTTGAGCCGCATCGAAATTTCGGCGTCGTATAGGATCGGGTCCAGGAGCGCCATCGGGTCGTTGACGGCCAGTTGCGGGTTGCTTCCGAGCTGCACCGTCGCCCGCGAGCCCACCGGCACGTCTCCGAGCTCGACCAAGAGACCGTTACCTGCCGTCTTCACATCCGGAGTGATGGACTTGTCCCCGACGCTCGCCTTCACACCGTTCTTCCCAGCCTTGTAGCCGAGCAGGCGAACCGACCAAGCGCGGTGCGAGGGCAGACCCTCTCCCTCGGTCGGGCCGATGGTGACTGTGCCCTGAGCCTGGTTAAAGACGATGGGCGTCTTGGCCCAATTTGGCTTGCTGTTGCTCTCCTTGCCTTGGCTCTCCTCCAGTAGCTCAAAGCGGCCGTCGGCGCCGACAACAACGACAACTTCCATCTTGGCCGGATTCTCAGCACCGTTGCCCGGCTCAAGGTCGCCGTCGAGCGGGACGATGGCGCCCTCTCTCAGCAAGACGGGCATCTTGTCAAGCGTGCGACTGAGCCAAATGGTCCGGTTACCGTCGTATACGGCACCGAGGAAGAAGTCCACCCATCTTCCAGGAGGAAGCCAGGCGCGCGTCGAGCCGAGGTGAGACGATTCTCGGCTGGTCGGGCTCGTAATCGGAGCCACCAGCATCTGGGACCCGAAGAAGTACTCGTTCGTGAACATGTAGGCTTCCTCTCTCTCGGGAAAGTCCCAGTAGAGAGGCTGGATCAGCGGCTCTCCATTCACAGGATCGGCAGCGCGAGCATTCATGGTGTGCAGGTAGGGAATCAAGCGATGGCGCAGTTGCATAAAGGAGATGACCACCTCGCGCGGTCCCTGGCCGGATCCTGCCGGCAGCTTCCATGGCTCCTTGCAAACCCAGCGATTCTTAGTCGAGTGCAGTCGAAAGACGGGAGAAAAGACGCCGAACTGGATCCATCTGGTGGTGAGATGATCGTCCCGGTTGCCGAGCATATGGCCCCCAATGTCGTGGCTCCAGTGGCCAAACCCGATGTTGCTCGCCATGGCCGTAAACTGGGGCTGGAAATCGAGCGACTCCCAGGAGACGACGGTGTCGCCAGAGAAGCCAATCGGGTAACGATGAGCTCCAGGACCAGCATAGCGAGAAAGGAGAATCGGCCTTCCTGACCCGGTCCACTTGGCGTAGTGGAAGTGGTTCAACATTGGCAGGGGATCGATGCCGGGCAACGTCGACTGCGTACCCTGCTGCCAATCAACCCACCAAAAGTCGACGCCGTCATCGCGCAGGCTCTGAAGCAGAGGATCGAAATAGGCATCGAGAAACGTTCGATTGGCGATGTCGAAGGGAATCGTCTTATCGAGAGAGGCGTCGACGTGCATCTTCTCCGCTACGGCGCGGTACTGGTCCTCGTAAGGCTGGACGCCGTCTGCCGGATGGTCGTTGAGCGTCAATTTGAGCTTCCGCTTGTGCAGCTGGTCGATGAAGGCGGGAGGGTCAGGGAAGAGTTTGCGGTTCCAGGTATAGCCAGTCCAGCCGGTACCGCGGTATTTGCGAACGCGCTCGTCGTTGACGAGATGCCAGTCCATGTCGATGACGGCGACAGAGAGCGGGATGCGATACTTTTGGAAGGAATCCATGAGCTCGAGGTACGACTCGGCGCTATACTCGTAGTAGCGGCTCCAGAAGTTGCCCAGCGCCCAGCGCGGCAGCAGCGCCTGCGGCCCGGAAATTCTGTAGAGGGCCTGAACGGCCTTGCGATAGTCATGACCGTAGCAGAAGAGGTAATTGTCGACCCGGCCAGGCCCAGGTCGTCGGGGGGAGACGAAGCCGTCATCAGTGAAGAGGAACGAGTCATCTCTAAGGGGAGCAAAGCCAAGACGCGAATTGACGCCAGGCCCGACAGGAATCTTGCCGTTGATGTTATCCAGCGTCTTGACGGTGCCGCCCAGATCCTCATGCGTCTCGCCGTATCGCCAGGTGGTGCCAGTGTAGCCGAAGACGACGACGAATAGGCCATACGGCGTAAACTCCTTCTTGTCATACGTCAAGTGGAAGCGGGAGGTGATAATCTCCAGCTTGTCAGCCGTCTCGTAAACCTTGTACTCCGGCACCGGACGTTTGGCGTGACGAGCGGCGGCGAAGAAGCTCGGCCTGTCCTCGAAGACGCCGTCCGGCGCCCATTCGTACCGGAAGAGGCCGTCGGTGAGGATGGTGAAGCGGTAGTGCTCACCGGCGACGATGGGCGAAGCGGGAGGAGCCATGGCGGCGGCGGCGGCTGCTGAAGAGGTTCGATGATGGAGGCAGAAGAGGAGGAGAAAGAAGAGGAGGATGCGCGACATGGTGAATACCGTCTCGGGACGCGCGCTCGCACAGTACGGGCTTCTTTCTTTTAGAACCTGGGAGGTATTTGAAGGGAACAGGAATGGGATGAAGGAGAAGGAGCAAGCGAGCTTCCTATTATAAAAGGCAGGGAATCAATCAATCAATCAACAAGTGAAAGTGACGATTTATTGAAGAATTTTGAGACAGTCGGGCCCTATAAATCCATAGTAGTCACCCGTGGGAAAGGCAAACTATAGGCTATAGCCCTATCCCTTTGCTGCTTCCCGAGGTAGGAAAGAAGCAAACCCCCGCCCTGCAAGCCACAAAGGTGAATTTTGTTGTTGATGATGATGATGATGATGATGATGCCGTGTAACTTCCGTCCCGAGCCCCACTTCCGGGAGGTGACGCTCTCGGCCGCTTCCGATGTGGGTCTGCCTCCGGACCGGTGAGTAAACCAGCAACAGAAGGGGACGATATATGATATATCTCTGTCATCTTAAGTTACTCTTGTCTGCGATGCCACTTAGGTAGGTAGGTAGGTAGATGAATAGATCAACTCACTCAGAATTACTCTTACATTCCGTATATCCGTACGGAGTATATCCGTACGGACACAGACAAGGCAAGAGCCACCCCCCTTCTTCTACCCCGCCTTCATCTTCCCTACCCCGCCTTTCATCCATCTTACCCCGCCTTCTCCCCTCCCCTCCCCCCCTCCCCTCACAGGCTCAAGCCTCCTCCCGCCCGCGCTTCGGCCGCGGCGGAAAGTCTTCCTCCTGCAGAACCAGCCCATTCAGCATCTTGCCCACGTGAGTCTTGTCGATACATCGCCCGTGATAGCGTATATTCGTCATCAGCACCTTCAGGAACTGAACGGGGCTCGTCTCAAAGTTTGTCCTGTACGCATGCACCCGGCGTCGTCCATCCGGCGGTATGAAGCCATCCACGCCAGCCCCAACATCCATGTCCGACCCCCAGCTGAGGCACAGGTAGTCCGCTACCTCGGTGTACTCATCGAAATCTGAAAAGTACAGCTGTCCGGCGAACAGGTTCAGCTGTATCGTCAGCTTCGCCAGAACCGGCACCTGAGTCGCCGTCCCCGTGACGCGATACAGCCGGAGGTTGTCGATGGCCTCGTGACTGCGGTTCTGCCGCGGCGCGTAGATGTGCAGCGTCACATGTTTCGACGCTTTGATGATGTCGAAGTGTCTCTCCGCCTCATAGGGACTGATAATGATCATCGTTGTAACCCCCGCTTGCGCGTTGTGGCCCGTCAGCACCCATTCGACGTTGCGCTGATACAGGTCCGTCCCAGCCTGGCGCGGCCTGTCGTCCTTCAATGTGCAGGCAAAGTCGAGTGACACGAGGAGTCCTCGTGGGAACTTCCGAACGTCGAAATACTTGCTGGCAGATGTGCTCCCGAGAGACTCGAATGCAGGGATTACACCGCTGCTAGGCACCTGTCCCGACTCGATGAACTGCCTTATCGCGTTCGACGTCCTGTGCGAAGCTGGCGCGACCGCCTCTGCATGTTCCATCTCGACTTCTCGATCGATTTCAGGCTGCAGTTGCCGCTCCTGTTCCTCTTCAACCGAACTGCTCGCATCGCCGCTCCCAAAGCCTCTGCATCGTTCCACGATGCGTTCTAAGTCGCCGCTGTCGCTCGGCAGGTCTGCAATGCTCGGCGGGGCGATAAACCCCGGGCGATACTGGCTTTCGAGGCTCTGCATCTCGTCTTCGAGAAACGCTTCAGCCAGGCCCTGATCCAGGCATAGACTTCCGGTATTCTGCCCTTGATGCCAGAGGATCTTGTGCCGTTCGAATCGTCGTCCCTGCGATGCCCACATTGCCATCGACAGCCTGATGTCTTCCCATGTTTCCGAAATAGCCCATTCAAGGATGTGCAAAACACTGATCGACTCGTATGGCCCGATCCTTCTACGTATGGCCGTCTCGATTTCTTTTGGCACACAGAACACCACTGTCTGGCCTCCTGCGCCTAGCTTTCGCATTCTCATACAAGCTGCGAGAGTCCAGTGTTAGCATCGCTCTGCTTTGTCAACAATGATGGATTTGGAACATACCTTGCGTGAGCTTGTCCTTGGTCAGCTTTGCACCCAAGGTGACTGCCGCTCCATACGAAGTCGGCAGAACCAAGTCCATGCCTCGTGTATGAGACTGATCCAGGTATATCAGGCAGCGGTCGAGCTGCTCGCGGAATGGCGACACCTGCAGCGGCTCGACACGATAGTCCTCTCTGTCTACGACGAGGAGCTCGTCTTGGGCACTGCAGAAAACTGCAGCATCTGCCTCCCCATCCTCCATCAGCTGAAGCCACTCTGTGGCCACCTGTTGGTTTGTCATTTCCAAGAACTGGGCTCCGACGTCGAGAATGACCCTCGGACACGGCTCCAGCTGTGCCAATTTCCCCAAGAGCTCTTTGCCGACCACGAGTCCTGTCTCTAAAACCGTGTTTTGATCTGAAACCAGGTTATTCAGCATCAGAGCATTCGTATGGACTTGGCTTTCGAGATCGACCTGCTCCATCCCAAGTGGGAGCAAGTGTCGAGAGTCAATTGTCCCCGAGAAGGCCGTAGTGGGATTCGCTTTCTGACAACCAATGTCCCAGCCCGAAGCGCAAAGTCGTTTCGGGAAGCTTCTCATTTCTCTAGGAAACACGATGTTGGAGAGGAAGTAATCCGCGGCCGCTTTGGAATATCTAAGGGTCGGAAACACCTCACGGATACATTGCTGCCTGTCTCGGAGGTTCAAGCCTTCGAAATTGCGAAAAGCTTCTGGTAGACCCGGACACTCAGCGACCCAGTGACTGTACTCGTCACCGGCCGCTTTCTCCGACTTGGACAGCTGCTCAAGGCTCAACAACAGGTCATCGTCCGGGACGCCGCTGTAGTAGTAGCATAGACAAGTAAGCAGGATCTGTATATCGGGATTGCAAAAGTCGGAGGGTGACGGCGTGTCCTTGGCACGATACGGTACCGCGAGCCTCGTGCTTGGTTTACGGCCAGGATCCAAGCCGTAATTTACTGTCCAACGCTTGCGGCCAAAGGCGAACCAGAGAAGACCGCCAGCCATGAGACCGCGGAGGAGCAGGAGGCCGTGCTTCGTGGCCTCTGTCCAGAGATTCTCCTCGACAGACCTGACGACCGACCCTTCCACAGTCTTGCACGTCAAATATTGACGTAATTCCTGTCTGATTGCTTCAGGCTGATGGCCAATCGCTAATCCATGAATCCCTCGCTGGCAGATTTTCTCGGCAACTCGAGAACATAGAGCAGGGCTGGCTTCCTCATCTAGGAGACGAATCCGCGGAAATCGGCCCCAATGCGTGTCGTCTACCTCTATGAAATCGGGAAACTCCTGCTGAACCTCCTTGGCAAGTTTGCCCACAAGGTCAAGAACCTGTTGACAGATCCCCCATCGATCAGGGGCGAACTCGATGGGTCTCTGTTTTCCGATAGTGTAGATGAGCTCGAATTTTGGCGAGAAATTCTCGTCACTCTCATCGATAATGTCTCGACCGCACTCGCTTAGAAAATCGAGAGTTCTACCGAGTATCGAGCCCACTGCCTCGTCTTTTGGGTCCCCTGACGTATACTTGAGGATCGTCATGAGCTGCAACGAGAGGACATGCTCTGGCTGAACGACGAGGATGCCACCCTCCTCTCTGCAGGTCTTGCATATGGTCTCAATCATAGTGGCCTCTTCCTTTTCGAGCTTGATGGCTCGCGTGAATGGCAAATGGTAAAGCCGTCGTCCCAAAAGTCCTCCAACGGCCGGAGTCAAGGTCTCGACCATCTGTCGCGATTGTGGCTTTGCTACAATGACTCTGGCCAGACGAGATCCGTCGGCGACGGCGGCCGCCACCATAGGCAGGATGACAGAGCTCTTCCCGCCTCCCATGTGAAGTTGAAACGAGGAATTCTTCCCACCGGGAGGATCCCTCATATTGGCGGCGAGCTCTTTCTGCTCGGGCCTTATCCGAATTCCTCGCTCAATCTCTAACAACAGAGCATCCAGATCTTCGGACTCCCTGAGCGCCCTGTGATTGCGTATCTCTTGCACCAAGGCACTCTCATCGCTCATCAGCCGGACCATGCGCTCGGCTTGTTGCAGTTCGCGTAGACTGATACCCAGGAGAACTATAAAATCCCTTGCTTGCGGCGGCAGGAGCTTCCGGTTGTGCGAGTTCAGTTGCTCCAGAGCAGTGCTGATGGTGATTCGTGGCCAATGATACGTCGAGGCCACGATGGCCGTCGAGGACAGCTGGTCTGACGGCCGCGGTCGATGGCCTGCAACGCTTTGAAGGCTGCTCCACATATTTTCATACAGACGCTTGCACGTAGAGAGGTGTCTTTCCAGCAAATTTTGCAAGTCCCTTCCAGTGATTGCGAGCCTGTCCGTCCGCAGCTCCTGGCCTTGAAGAAACTGAAAACTGTCCGAAAGACTTCCTGCATAGGCCTGCTCACTATCGGTCCCAGCCCTCTCAGCAACTGATTCTACCAGATCGAAGAGGCGACTGCTGTTAGCTCCAGAATTGCCCAGTTGAGATCCAAGCAAGACTTGATGCAAGGACGAGATTTCTTCCAGCGCCGGCATGATCTCACGTTGTGATGCATCGATGGTCGCTGTCGTTGCGCCTTCCAATGCTTTAGCGACAGTAACAAAGCGCCTGACCTTTCTCGGGACACATAAAGGAGGCCCTTGACTGTGAAACTTCAAGTTCATGACGCGCCGGCGATCTTTCTTCTCCACCTTGCTCAGCTTGTCTTCGATATCTTTGAGGTACCTGTAGTAAGTGACATTCTCATGACACGTCTGGAAAACAGCTTGCAATGCTGCCGTGGCTTTCTGGCGATCGAAAAACTTCATATATGGTTTCGAATTACCCGGGCACACGGGAGGCGTTCTGCGGTCTGGGGACCACAGCGATAAAGCCTTCTCAAGCAGTTCCTCGATTGCACCATCGCAGTCGCGTGCGAATCTCTCTTTGCAATCTCTCAGGGTGTTCGCACCCCGAATGTTTGCACCCCGAAGGAGATTGAACTCGTCATTCATCGTCTCAAAGTCTTTCAATGCTGCCCTCAATGCCTTTCTCATGATAGGCTTTCGAGGAGTGTCGCCTTGAGCGAGGTCGAATGGCGAACCTTCGGGAAGTTGGATCTCGCGAACCTCCGGCAGAGTCACTAGAGCCAACAACGCTCGAGTCAAGGCCGGACTGGATTCTTTAGAGAACGCAATAGTCGCTAACCAGAGCATGAGATGGTGCCGGTTGAGTTGTTCTCCAATGTCGCAACTTTTGAAAGTATGATGGATCTGCAGCCATTGACTCGCCAAGATCTTCTTCGGATTCTCAAGCAATTCGATGTCATACTTGAAATCCGAGCTCGGGAGGGTTGATACTGGCTCACCCACGGTTTCGTGGCCAAAAACTTTCCTCAACCTGTGCTCATTCTGATGACGCCCTGGCATGCCCATGATGCTGCCTCTTTCAGGCTTTGCTAAGATTGAGCAGACAGTCAAGACGCTGTCTGACCTTGCCTCGAAATTCCCGGCGTCCCAGCAGTCGTACTCTTTGTCGTTCGGTGACGAGATGTCCATCAAGTCGAGTTTGTAGTTGTAAAACGTGAGAGTTCGGAAGGCAAATCTATCCAAGAGACAGTCATCCCCAAATTTCAGCTCGGGAATTTTGGCGGACACTTCGGGGTGCAAAAACCGCGTTTCGATTGCATGCTGGAAAATGTTGCGAACAGCCCTGAAGAAGTCGGGGTGCTGCGACAGAGGGCTCAACAATCTGTCCCATCCTGCCACAACTTCGGCTCCGACTTCGAGCTTCTTGTCCTTGGACCTCGGGAAGTTTCTTTTCGTTGTGAGACTCGCAATCTTGCAAAGTGTGTCGACGTTGTCCACGGTCAAAAAGCCGAAGCTCATGACTTCTCCACCTCGTAGGATTCGCATTGCCTGCTCTGTCCCGGTAATGCCTGTCAGAGGATCAGGGAGACAGAAGGACGTCAAAGCGTGCAGGTGAGCGAGAAGGAGCTTGCTCTCGAGACTCCCATTGCCGACGAGTCTACCCAGATGGTGGTCGATGTGGTAAGCCTGAAGCCCCTTGACAGCAGCAAACTCGACCTGGACGGAAATGTGTCCCGGAAACGGTTCTTTCTTGTACGCCGTTCCTTCAGGTATGAGTATCATACGTGAAGGTGATAGCGAAGGAGATTCGCTTTCTTTCTTGAGCACCAGTAAGTTCCGCAGGCCTACCAATGTTTTCACACCTTGATCGGAATCAACGATCATTCCTCGGTACTGTCGGCATCTCCAGTGAGAAGAACCCATTTGAATGCTAAAGTCGAGTTTGAAGCGCTGCATATGCACCCGGATCTCACTTGTCTGTGAGTGGTAAAAAACATGGACGCTATCAGGCTCTTCCAGGACGTTGAACAAGTTCACGGCTTCGTTCGCCGTCAGACTCGAGCAGTTGATCAACTGCAAACCATTTCCACTTAGATGCCAAGAAGTATCCGACTTCCTTAATCGCCAGTTCGTCTCTTGACTTTCCCATGGCTTGTCCCTCGGACGGAACTCGACAGACTTGTCCTCGTGGTTGTAGAAATGGACGTAGTCGAAGGAGAAACTGCGAGGGAGGGACTCATGAAAGACTCGGGGGGGAACAAGATCACATATGGTACCGTTTCCTTCGGTTCGCAGCTTCAGATCTGCCATTCCGTTGCTTGAAGGAGACGGCCTTCTAAGGTTTATATAGACCTGGTTGCCGTGGATAAGGCTCCTTGTCTGATATCGCATACCTGGCTTACCGCTGACAGTAACTTCAGGTCGAGCGCCACCAAAGAGCGTCCTGAATGAAGCATTAGTCTCATATTGAATAGGAACTCGGCTGGGGCTCAGCCCGTTGATCAAAAGTTCCCCCGTCAGGAGGTTCAGATGGAAGCTGTCCCCAGCCCTGTCGTCTGCTGTGGAGACCCAGCATTCATCCCGAAGCTCCCAAGCCTGTTCAGGCGGGAAATTAGCTGCCCATGCACGAGCAATGGTGCGGTTGAGACTTGGACTATCGGCCAAACTGCTCGTCAGCGCAGGAAGAGCCCTCCGCGTCAGTCGCTTTGATCGGAAAATCAACGTTTGAAGTATCGCATCAGAATACTTCGACTCAGAGCGCCTTTCATGAGTGTGGATCAAACAATCGTAATAAACGGCAGCAGAGTCCGGACAGTCCAGAATTTCCACGAGGTGCTCATCATCGACGTCGAACGTCGACAAACAGACCAGCGCCACCTCTAAGCTCCTCTCGAGGTATTCGGATCTGACAGCGTTCTCCGTGGATGACGAAGCGTTACCTCGGAGGTGATGTAGCCATCCCGCAGTGACACAGCGCATTTCTTTCAGAAGTTCGTGACAGAACCGCCGTCTTCCGATAGGTCCGAGTGCCAGGATCCTCGTTGTGATCAAAACGAATGCCCAAACAGCTCTATAGTTCTGCCAGTTCGGGGTGACTCTCGAAAAACACGAACGCAGCTTAGACAGGGCCGCTCGTACAAATTCGTCGTCGGACAGAATCCGGTGAGCTTCTCGCAGAGGATCTTCCAGCGCCGATCCGGTCTGCTCGGTTAACTGAAGCACAAAAGTGATTGTCTCCGCCTTCTTCTAGTCGACGGACGGCAAACTCAATTGTCGCAAGATGTTAAGCCATCTGATGTGTGTTCCCCATGACAGGGAACCAATCGCCCGAAACTCTTCCACGGAGAGATGTTTTGGACATAAGTCTTGAGAGATAATGACGCCATTAGGTCTGGGCCCCTCTGGATGCACTTTGCCGCGCGTGAGAAAGCTCTGAAGATGGCCAGACCGCTCCGGCAGGCGAAAACGACACATTTTGGATATTGCATCCGTAGGTTTGAATCCGGTGATGAAAGTTCCGGTGGATATATCAAAGAAACGCCACGTCATGCCACTGGCAATGCATACTGAGTTTGAGTCCAAGCCACGAACGACGGCGATTCGAGGCTTTGATGTCGATCTCGGAACAGAATCAGAGGCCAAAGAAATAGTCTGATCCCGTGTTGTCATATCATGAAACTGAGATAGACCCTGGAACGACGCCAGCTTGCAGCGGACAAAGCCCTTTTGTGGATGAGATGGTTGACGCTGAAGAACGTCCCGCAGGAAGTAGAGACTGCACTCTCGCCATGCTCGGAAAGTAGGGGGTAGGGCCAACTCGAAGACAAGAGACAGTGAGAGGTGTCTATTTTGCGGGAGAGGATCTTCAAAGACGTCGATGGTCAGGCTGTTCGCTTCGCTTTTGCATTGACACCTTGAGCAGCTCTCGACATGGTCGGCGTTCTGGGGTTCGAGATCCTGAGCACATGTACTTCTTGCATACTCGTTGAGAAGACGTTCCTGGTTGGCAAGAGCTTCTCTCAGCTCGTCCGTCTTATTTTTCTTCATCCGTTCCGTCTGTCTCTTGATCCTGCCGAGAAGCTCAGAATGAGGAGGCCACTGCTCAGCGAAGCTTGCGGAGAAGCACTCCTTGCTGTCGATATTGAAAATAGCCGACTTCACATTGCGGCAGCGATGACTGACATTATTGGTACGTTGTATCAGATAGCGCTCACACTGAAACAGGCGTTCCATTTGCGCATGAAGTCTGAGAGTGAGATCCTCAAAGACATCGAGGGGCACATCGTGATTGTACTCCGCTAGCAGCGGGATGACTTTGATCGCCGACTTGTCGCACGCGATCCAAAGTTGAGCTACGGTCAAGATCATGACGGAGAGTCCCTCAGGATGGCCAGCGTAGCTGATTTTCGCCATCTCATGATATCTTTTAATTGCTCTCCTTATTTTTGTCGTGCTCGCTTCTTCTTCGCCGAAACGGTCAATCCACGCATCAAGATGTTTTTCAACCCAATTTTCGAAGCCGCTGAGGTTGTGCAACTTGTATTCCTCCGTGGTTCTTCCAATGGCTGCCAAGTCGGGGAACTCGTCGGGACTGAAGGAGACGACTTGAGAAGTTGGCTTAAAAGATCGGTTTCCTTCCAGGCGCTGCTGGTCTGCATTGGTGTTCAGAAATGAGTCCAAATCGGGCAGCGACAGAGAAGTGTCCCTGGCAACATCGTCTTCATTTAACGAAGCGAATTCTAGGTCGCGAGACTGAACGTTAATAATGGTTTCCCACCTCGATTCCAGAAGACGGGTCGCCGCCGTCATGCAATGAGCAACGGGGGACACGAAGGCTTCGTTGGTGATCAAATCGAGTTTGACAAGGCGACGTGCGAGTTTGGCGTTCATGACGTGGATGATGTCGCTCTCGAAGCCCGCTGATGCGGCTTCTTTGAGCAGTCTCGACATGTAAAAAATGATAAATCTCTTGTAGAGGCCATCTGTGGGCTTCCCTGCAGACATTTCCAGATGCAAGGCGACGCGGATACACAGCCATACAGGAGAACGCTTGAACGGAGGACTTTGGGGCCCCAGCGAGGTAACTTCTTCCCGGGTATTCTTAGACAGTTGCCTGTCGCCGAACCTCTTGCCGTTGGCTAACAAGTAGGGAAATAGCAAACGGTTGACGATATGGGGTGCCGTAGATTCGCCTGCCACTCCTCGCTGGTTCATCTCGCCAACGCGCTCAAGGCTCATCTTGACGACCGTCGACGCCAGAGCAGACCGGAAATCAGGAGAGGCAAAAGTTTCCCAGCTGATAGCGACACTGATTTGTGGAAAACTGCGTCTCAAACGACCGATGGTAGTCATTACTTCTTCTCCAGGAGGCGTGAGCTCGAACGCCTCGAAGACAACCGATTTCTTGGATAGGGCTGGCCGAATGATGATGGCTGCATTCTGCTCTCTAACGTGTATAAGAATGGCCGAGGCTAGACGATAGATTAGTAGATGTGAGGAGACTGACGCCCGCAAAGCGTAGAATGGCAAAGACTTACATTCAGCAGTCAAATTCTGCATCAACTCTTCCAGGCGAGCTTCGTCCACGTTCCTGAAAGGATCTGTTATCCTTTTGTGATCGACGATCATGCGACTGGCGGACAAAACCGCGTCTCGCTGATCATCTTCCACGAGCGATGCGAAATCTTCCAAAGCAGACGACAGAGTGTCGAGAATCAAGGTATTGGTTTCAGGCTCACTGGGTCGGCCTGCAGGAAGCTTTGGCGGCAAGAATATGTGATGAATTGCGTTGAGGAGAGCCATGGTGACGCCAGGTTAGCATAGCATGCCTCGAGGGAGGTGAATTGGAGGAGGAGGAGGAAGAGGAGGAGAAGGAGAAGGAGAAGGAGAAAGAGGTCAGAGACGAGAGAGGGGAAAAAAATTCTCCCCGGCGTTTGCAGCGTACCTACTATCTAGGTAGGTAGGCGAGATAGCTCTCAAGAGGAGGAGCACGTGATGACCAACACTTCACTGAAGAGCCTCATGGAAGGCGCTCGAAGCCTTTGGCCTGTGCTGCCTCTGTTACTGGGCTCTATGCTTGAGATAAAAGGATTAATGGAGTTGAGCCTCGCTCGTGGGATACGACTGATCCTCGAAGCTAGGTGCTATGAGCTTCTTTATAGCATCTCTTCATGCTTATGATTCGTCTTCTGGCCTGTCTTCTTCTTTCATCCAGTCTCGTCTTATCGAATCTTCTCTGCTCATATCTTTTCTTCTTCTGGCATTTCTACTTCTTTCATCCAGTCTATTATCCTCCCACCGTTTCTGCTTGCATCTCTCCCTTTCGCATCTATCTGCTCTCAGCAGCTTCCTACAATTCGATCCCAAGCTACTCGACACTCGTCAACTCACTCGATACATCCATCTGACCGGCGTCGATATATAGTCTCCCCCCTCGAGACCCTCACTCCCTCGTCGTCCATATCGCCGCACGCCCCTGTCGAGTCCCGAAAGTGCGTTCTGTGTGCGCAGCAATAACCGTTGGGCCCTTGCTTCTTGCAGCCGTCACGACCCCTCGCATCCCAGTATTGCTCGGTGCTTTCTTTAGTGAGGAAGCTCTCCCCTTTCCTCCTGCAAACTCCCTGCTCGTCGCGAGTCTGCTCCCACCCTGAGCAGCATCCGACGCCGCTGCACCTCTCCCCTTTCCTGAGGGAATCCAGAGAGGCGACGATGCCAAAGGGACACCAATCTTCGGGAATGTTACCCTCGCATAGGGGCACGCCTCTTATGTTCTCGGGCTGGACGTTGTCGGGTAGGAGAAGCCCTGCCCTTTTCCCGCATCGGACTCCGGTTACCTGGCCTCGATGATTGTAGTTGGCGATGGCGAAGTCTACACTGCAGCAGCCTCGGGAGTTGACGTAGACGCGGCCTCTATAGCATCCGACCTCGTCTAGGGGAACGCGACCAGTAGCTGTGTTGACTTTCTTCTCGCCGCACCTAGCTTCTTGAGCAAAGACTTCGAGCCGGACCCTGATTCCGTTGTAGCAGTTCATGACATCTTCCGCTCTCGCATAGCACGACCTGACGCCGGTAAGACGATCGATGGAACGGAAAAGGCCACATCGGACGTTGGTGATTTTGCCCTCATGGTCCCGCTCGGCCGTTGCGAAATCAGGGGCGCAACATTCTTCGCCGGTTTCTGAGACGTAGTAATAGCGATCTTCCTCGTACCGCGTCAGACATCCGCTCAGGAGAGCTTGTGCAAGGGCACGTGAAGCCAGGAAGGCTATCGTCACCGCGACCGAATGTGAGAGAAACATGTTATATCTCAGCCAAACTCTGAAGCGAGTAGAGACGGATCGAATCCAGCGCGGTTGATTGCTCGAGCAGGTCTTTGCCCGATGAAGAGTGTGCTGCACCCTTCTCACATCAATCAAGGTCAATCACGTCCCTGACGGAGGGCAAAGGAATACAGAATATGAAGTTTCGAGAACGAAGATACAGTCAGTGCCTCATTATATACGGTTGAGAAGCCATAGCCTCTGTGGCTTCTCGTATCCCTTCCTTGCACCTACGCCGGATCGGCATTTAGGGGACAAGAGGCTAGCGGACGGTTTACAGTTTGGCCACGCGATGTTCAGTAGCAACGGAGCAAGCATCTGCTCACTATCCGTAGAGCTGGTAGGCCGGAGGAGAAGGAACAATCGGGCGATACGATTGAATATATGAGTTGTATTCAAAGATACGAAAGTGAAGCTTTCGAAGACGTGTCAGTAGAGAGAGTTTCGAAGGGCGAAGGCTTAAGCAGCTCGATCCGTCTCTCCCGATGGTATCAACTTGTGTGATTGGGTCAAGCTTAGTCCGTCGGAGACTGAAGGCAGCACGTAACCGACTCTGCCAGCCATCCGGGACAGCTATCGCAGGGATGTGATTTTGCTCTATCTTGAGTGGCAAGATGGAAAAGAGACGTGTCACCACATGTAGGATTGAGGTGCTGCAGCGTTGAACTGAGATGGCGATCATTATGTTCCCCAGTATGCATATCCAGGAGATTTTACGAAGACGAGGTTTGGAATCGATTCTTCGTAACACTCCGTAAAGAACAAGGAATAGCAGAGACAACAGCCAAGGAAAGCGATGGACAGTAAGTATGTATTGCTAACGATAACTTTGAAGTTCTCTCCCGTTCCTAACAATGAGGTTCAAAGTCTCTGCCAGTTTTAAGCATGCTGATATCTTCCCAACCCCTTCAAGATCTCTCTAGTTGAGGAAAGTGTAATACCACTTGCCGCCCTGCCCACGCTTGATCTCTCCATCACCTCCAAGTCGAAACTGTCCCTGCTCCGTATCGTGTTTGCCCCCCGTCCACTCCCAGTATTGACTGTTGGTGTCGACCCAGTACTCCTGACCACCACGACTAATCCAGAAGCCACCCTTCTGGAAATCCTTGTTATTTTTGATGATGTTTTGATTGATTTCCGTCGAGACTTTGCCGATCTTGTCCTTGTCTTGCTCTTTCACTGCCGTGCCGCATATGCCGAATTTCCAGCAAGTCAGACACTGGGCTTGGGCTTCGCCCTGAAGGCTCTGGTTCGCTTCGAGATCGCGCTTCTTGTTCTTGCAGCAGAGGAACTTCAGACAGGAGGCTGCCATTTCCTCGCGTTTCACGAGGCTCATGTTATCCAGGCTGGCCTCGCCCGTGTGAGGGGCGCAGAAGCTGAGGCCTGCCTGCGCGGCAACGAGGGCGAGGACGAATTGAGACTTCATGTTGAAGGTATAGACGGAAAAGAGACTCTGATGTTGGATGTGATTGTAGCTGAAGGCAGAAGCTCGGATCTGTCGGTTACGGGTTCAGTGGTAGAGGATGTCGAGATCGTAGGAGGCGGACTCGCAGGTATTTATAAACAATGACTCCAGACGAAGACGGCACTCTCCAAATAATGTGATGATCATCTCCTTGCTCGCCAGATTTATGTGACTTCTCGGTAAAGGAAACAAAAAAAAAAGCCCTGCCAGTGACGGGAGACACCATGTATATATGTATGTATGTATGAAGAGCCAAGACATCTGTTTGTGATGGTTAGGCCGCTGAGAGAAAGGATTGGAAACGAATGTATGTACTGATGAAAGTGTGGTAAATAGGGGAAACCCCATGACCACGATCCACATGTTGGGCCCGGTTTCTGAATAGAATGGCTTCATGTCTTAGAAGGTTGGCTGTATCTTGATTACCTACCTACCTACCTATACGGAGTATATGGGAATCAAATATGTGACTACCTATGTGACGCTGCGATCATCATGTCCATATTGGCATATACATACATTGAGTGTCAGACACGACACGGTTCAACCAACAGCATTCTGGACGCCATGCAGGAATCGTGGCTGTAAGAATCAAAAATACTCACGATTTGGTTCCGAAGCCCGACCTGTCTGTGACGACGTCCGTCACCCTCACAGGTCTCTCCTTCACCACAGCCCGTGTAAGACAGAGAATGTCACCGACGACCGGAAGCCCAAAGGCGAATATCGCCACCCAGAAAGTGATGGCCCCGTTCCACGCCAGCGGTCCATCCTTGACAAAGTGCATGCCGAAGCTCGGGATGAGGAAAAGCGGAGCGACGATGTTGATGTACGCCGCGGCCTTGGGGAACACCGGCCGCGGTCGAGTGTCCTGGAGGATGGCATAGGCCAAGGCCAAACACTGAAGCACGAAAGTAGGCCACGGCAGCATGAAACTGAACCAGAAAAAGTCGTTGAGCGCCTGTGTGATCTCCGCAGGGCGTTCTAGCCGATAGGTTATCACGGCTAGGGTTACGCCCGGCAGTATCAACATGCCGTAGGCCATGACGACGCCGCAGCTCACTTGCAGGATGACCACGGCATCGTTGAGGTTGGGAATTTGCCTCATGTGAGATCCGACGATGGCTACGAGGACCATGTAGAGTGTACCCGCAGTGATGAAGAGCACCGAACCAGCTTGACAACCGCGTTCATGGCTTTTATAGTGTTGAACGGTCTGTTCGGCGTCCCAATAGGGTGGAAAGGGTGGGAGGAAGCCACATGCAGCCAATGTTGCCACCATACAGACCAAGGATAGGATCGCGGCTGAGATGCAGGTGATCTGAAGTTTAGGAGAAGACATTACGTGTATTTTAGCTTTGGAACTAGAAGTGTTTTGAGGTTAGAATAGGAGTTTAACGATGTGGAGAGAGAGGAGGAGGAGGAGGAGGAGGAGGAGGAGGAAGAGGAGGAGGTAAAGAATGGAGTAGTAGGTAGATAGTCTCCAATTTTATATTCGTATTGCACGACGTTGATTGGGGAGGGATGATCTATCATTGATTAGGGTTCTAGATGCATGATTATCGTCTCTTACAGAAACATTGCTCGTAACTTGTAAGTGCCCTAGCGCCTACTTGGTTAGGAGACAGTAGGTATCCGTAGTCAAGTTGCCCGGGGGGGTTACAGGTGCATAGATGAACGGATGCCCAATAGGCCGGTTCCCCAAAGAGTGCTGCTGCAGGAAGGCAAGAAAGGGAATGCAAGCTAACCAAGAGAAAGGATCACCTGTTCCTTCGCGCCTCGGCATCATCTATCGACACTCGACTCTTTCCTATAGACTACTTACATACGTATCTAGTAGTTGTAGCCTCAGGTGTAGGTGGCTCTATCGACAGGACATGGGCTTTTGAACATCAACGGGCATAGCATGTAGGTAGTCTATAGAGGAATTGAAAACACAGGCCGTTGGCCCCCTTCTTCTAAGCTCTCTCTGGCAAGATGCTAACTACTAGTCATGCGTCAACCATCGTCCCGGACAAGGAGGGGCCTTGTCATGAACCGGCTTCTCAATACCGCAGATGTGCATGAATCTTGATCTGACTCGCCGTCTCGCAAGAGCAAAAGCCCACTGCGTTGAAGACTAACAAGATGTCGGTCCCCCCATATTCTAACAAATCAGTTTATCGGGGCTATCCGGCGAGAAGGAATCTTCCTGAGGATTCCCCCCGGTACAGGCCCCTGATCTGTCTGTCTTTTCTTCCAGCAACGTCTTGACATCTTCTTCCAGGGCCTCTCTCTTTCTTCATTCATTCTTTCTTTGTACAAGACGCACTCGTTTCTACCTACTAAACTCGGGCCTACCTATCACGCCCACAATGATCTCTTCTCTACACATCTTCCCCGAGTCATCAAGCCGGATCTCATACCTGGCCACACTGACCAAGCGGCTGCTCTCCTTCACTCTCGCCTACTCATCGTCTCGTCTCTTCTTCCTGCTCCCGTCCTTCGTCCAAAGACGGCTCCGACCTGACAAGTTCCCACCGCGACGCCTCTATTCCACATCATGGCTCGACGGCCTCCGCGGCGTCGCCGCCTTCATCGTCGTCTTTCTTCACCATATCGGCGCCAACTTTAACCATCTGGAGAAGGCGTACGGGCTCGAAGGCGGATGGCCCATCCAGCTACCCTTCATCCGCACCATCTACGCCGGCAACGCCATGGTTCACATCTTCTTCGTCATATCAGGCTTCGCACTCTCGCTCAAGCCGCTTCGACTGGTCAACAAAGGCGACTACGAAGCCGTGTTCCGCACTCTCTCCAGTAGCCTCTTCCGCCGCGGCTTCCGACTCTTCCTCCCGGTCATCTTCATCATCCTACTCCTGTCGATGTTCGCCTGGCTCGGATGGATGAAGTCCGTCAAGGGCTTACCGACCTTGACAGAGCAACTATATCAGTGGAGTAAGGATACGTGGCAGATCGTGTTCCTGAGACCCTGGAACTGGGACGCCTTCCAATACATGCCCTACGACTACGCCTTGTGGACTATCCCCATCGAGTTTTCTTGCTCGTTGTTTCTACTCATGGTCTTGCTTTTGTTCAGTAGACTCAAGACACTGGTGCGCTTTGCCTTGCTGCCCGTCCTCATCGCGGTATGCTTCAAGGCCGGCCATTGGGGCATCTCCGAGTTCCTCGCAGGCATGGGCATGGCAGAGGTTCATCTACTCCAGGAGAGATGGGACGAGGAGAAGAGCTCTACAAGGGAAGAATACGCAAGCCAGTCGGCTGAGTACTCTCCACGTACAGATGATGATGATCACGATACGGAGGCGGCCGAGAGCTTGCTGCATGACGAGAAAAGGGGCTCTCCCCCATCATTCCAAGCACGACGGATCTTGATCATTTCTTGCAAGACGCTCTTCCTAGTAAACTTCTTCATCGGAATCTTCATCGCCGGCTGGCCCTCCGCAGGCGCCGTCGAAAAAGCACCGGGATACGCAACCCTCCACGCGATGACGGCCGAACCCTACCGCAGCAGCGACGGCAGAACCATCATGAACTTTTGGCTCTTCTTCGCCGCACTGCAGATCATGACGGCGATGCAGCAGATAGAGATGCTCCGCAGACCTTTCGTCACCCCCGTTGCGCAGTACTTGGGCGACATAAGCTACGCGTTTTACATGATTCACGTACCTCTCATATCCGAACGGGGCGTCGTCTGGACGTCGTGGGTTTGGAACCTCCTCGGGGGAAGAGAGGGCGCAGGTGCTGCAAAGGGCTTACTCGCCTTGTTCCTGTCTTTCATCATCCTGATCATCCCTGTACTATGGATAGGCGATATCTTCTGGCGGCTGATAGACGTCAGAAGCGTTCAGTTTTCTCGCTGGGTAGAAAAGATGTGCGTTCGAGACTAGATGGAAGTTCGGTAGGTAGACGGCATGGCGTTTTCGGTCTGGCGTACGGATGTGTCAAAGACAGTCGGAGAGCGAATAGGACGACTGGGAAAAGTCGATGATGAACTCTAGACGCGGCTCATGTAAATCGAATGGTAAGCTAGAGGTTGTGTTATGCACGGTATAGGGCTCTGCTACCATGGTTAGGAAATATCACGAGCCGCGAGTCTCGACATCTTCTAACCTGACAGGATAGCTGAGCAGAAGGAGTGGCTACAGAAAGTCTCCCGGCAACCCTTGAGCTGCAGACGGCCGAGCAGCGTAGAGAGATCTGCAGAGGGGTGTACGTAGAAACTAGTAGTAGGTAGTACAGATTACTGAAGTTACCCGTTAAGACTGTTACAGAAGGTGGTATTTGCTGTGCAGGTTGCCGCGTTCGATGGCAAGTCTCTTCCCCAGTTTCTTCCCCAGTTTCTTCCCCAGTCTCTTCTCCTGAGAGACAGAGAGAAAAAGACTAAACCCTTTCTGAGATGTAGCAACGAATGCTACCGAGGCTTCGATTTCCCATAGTTGGTCTAGGTTCATCCTTCTGTGACTTGGTTCCTCAAGGTGAACATTAGTATGTAGCCATGTTAGCCATACTTCCAACACCCTTTCAAGCAACCGTTTATTGCCCTTTCTCGATCAGCTTTACAATATGCCTTCTCAGAGACAGGAGCTTCTTGAGAGCCTCTTAGGCCAACGGGTTCAGATTCCCGACCTACAAGGTCTGTTTTCAGAATGGCCTCTAGCAGTAAACCCAGAGGTGGAGAAGTTGAGATCATTCGTCTCCTCCAGTCTCAAAAGGTATTCTTCTATAGAACTAATCTCACATGAAGTCCTATCTTCCAGGCTGAGAATTCTTCGCTTTTAGCAAGTTCATACAGAACTCGGCGCAGTACAAGGTCTTGGACAAGATGGACATAGGGCTCTTTACGGCGGTGTTTTGGCCCGATGCGAGCTTGAAAAGGGCATGTGTCCTGTCACTTCTAGTCATATGGGTGCGTGCTCTCCTCATTATAGTTACCTTGTTGTCTGTTTAACTCTGTAACGCTTTATCAAGCTCTTTGCCTGGGATGACGGTAGGTCTCCTAGATGTCATCATTGGCAACATCTAAACCTCGGCAGAAATGGACACCGAAATCGGTCAACTGGCAGACGACTTTGAAGCTGCAGAGGCCTGTCGTCGGGAATCGATCACCAAGATCTCACATTGTTTCCATCTCGACGACTCCAGCGAGCAGCCTGAGCAGAGCAACACGTTTCACGACTTGCTGGCGATAATCGGCGATGCCGTCAGCGACAACTACGGGATTGGTAGTCTTTGCCTAGGAAGAGAATGATTTCAGCGTGCTAATAAGCCGTCATCACCTATAGAGTTTCGAATGCTTCTTCTCTCCGAATTTGAATTTGTCGCCGAGGCTATTTCGACGGAGCAAAGACGTAGATTGAGTCCTATGCTTCCTACTCCTGAAGAGTACATGGCAACAAGAGCGGGAACGAGTGCAGTTAACGTCACGTCTCTCATGAACTAGTATGTACTTCTCACGAAACCATCTTCTGACCTATCTCTGAGAACATCTTGGACGTAGCTACGCGGATGAGATCGTGCTGCCTATGGAGGTTCTGATGGATCCTGATATGAAGGTTTTACAGGATCAGGTTAATCTGATTCTCTGGACGTAAGCTGAACATCTCTGATGTGCTATCGGCAGCTTCAAACTCACAAACATAGCATGAATGACCTCATCTCTCTTCGAAAGGAAATAGTAAGACAGCAATGACATGCAAAAGGGAACAAAGCTGACAGTGTCCAGGGCGAAAAAGCAGTAGACAGTCTCGTCCCCTTACTCTACTACCAGACCGGAAACCTGGATGAAGCAGTCTCACACGTCTTTTACATGATGGAGAAAGCCATCGATCGCTTCGACCGCGCCGCGAATACGCTACTCGAGAAGTTCGCTGGTGATACAACTTTAGCAGAGAACCTATCTCGCTATATTCAAACGTGCCGGAAGAACTGCACGGGGAGTCTTTACTGGAGTGTCCGGACAGCACGTTATGGCCAGCCAAAGTAGATGTCTGAGGAAATCGTTGTGCTTGGAGTATAAGTCGATGGCTTCTTTCTGTTCTTCGTAGCTCTTAAGAAGATTGATAACTTGAGCATAATGTTTCTTCTCTTGCCTTGAATTTCCTCCACTACACAAGTGAAGAGTGCCAGATATGATCAATATAATGAGTATTGAGATGAGAAGAAACATTTTCGTAACCAGGAAGCAAGTGAATTATAGCATAATGAACAGAGAATCGAATCGTCTCCAAAGATGGCCTCACTTCCTCTCCCTTCGATAGCCATTACCTCCTCGACTGGTCACACAAACATTCTTACAAGCATCCCATTCGTCAGTCTTTAACATGTAACGAATAATCATTCACAAATAATATGCCAGATTCGAAAAGCCCATGACATGAACCCTTAGCTGCTTCAGGTCTTGATCTTGTATTCCCTTCGAAAACAACTGCTTATCCGATCCAGGTAATACGTCCCAGCCGTGAGCTTGCCAACATCACCAACAGGTCGAAAGTCCCTTTGCGAGTACGCCTTCTCTCGAAGAAGACACGCCTTTTCATGAAAAGTGCTATTCGTCAGTAACTGCACCTCTTCCGCCTCACACCGGTAACTCACGTTCTCGTAGACTTCAGGAGAAGCAGGTATGCGATCATGCAAGCGAGAGTCAAGCTCAAGAGCGTCAGATATCTCTGCGACGCTCTCCCGGATTCGAAACGACATAAACGTCGATGTCAAACCTGAGCCGTAACTGAACAAGCCAACACGCTTCCCACGAAGAGCTTCGCCGTCGAAAGCAGACGTCAAACTGGCCAGACCGGCCCACACGCTGGCGCAGTACATGTTACCGCACTGAGTCGCCACTCGAAGCGACGGCTGCACCCGACTTCGGAACCTATCCTGGCTAAGAGCCATGAACGTCTTCTCCAAAAGCTTGTCGGTTAAGGAGCTCTCGTACGTCATGCCCTTTATATGGCACGGGACGTCAGCGAAGATGGCAGCGTCTGGGTTTGCCAGGTAATCATGGTAAAGCAAGCGAGCGTAGGCCTTTTGCACCACTTTGCAGGTCGGAGCGTGAAAGATGATGTAGTCGAACCGATCGATTCCAAGACGAGGCTTTTCCCCATCTGCTGCAGAGCTCTTGGCCTCACGCTCGCAATACTTCTGATACGAAGCGTCGAGAGCTTTGATATAGCACAAAACAGAGTAATGAGCATCAAGCAAGCCGTACTCCATCGTCGGATCAGGCTTATAAAAGTCGTAAACGTGCTGCATGAAACTTCCGCGTATACCAGGCTCGGCAACGATAGGGGCGTCAGGGCCGATCAAAAGTGCGATGGCACCGGCGCCTCCCGCTGGTCGTGCGTTGCCGCGAGGGTAGACTGCTATATCGCTGGCGATGACGATGGCGTCGCGTCCATCCCAGGCTGAGGATTCGATCCAGTTTAAGCTGTTGAGTACCGCGTTTGTTCCACCGTAGCAGGCGTTCATGGTATCTGCCCCTTCGATGCTTGTGTTGTTCCCGAAGAGTTGCATGAGGACCGTTTTAACGGACTTGGATCTGTCTAGACTTGTTTCGGTGCCTATTTCTAGGCGGCCGATAGAGTTGATATCGATGCTGTATTTCTTCAAGAGGTTGGACGTCACTGTCAAAGCGAATGAATAGATATCTAAGGGGTGTAAGTCAACAGGTAGTTTGAGATTATGGGGGTATAGCGGGATGAGACCTTCGAGATCATCGCAGAAGCTCATGTTAGTCTGGCCGAGTCCGATTGTGTATTTCCCGGGACTGACTCCAGAATATGTCTCGAGTTCCGATTGGCAGACATACTAGTTGTGAATGGTTTGATTATGGTTCAGCATATAGTAGAGGAGAGGAAGCTTCGCCAACTACTCGAACAGTAGATGCTGAAGAAGAGAACAGTCATGGGCTGAGGGTTTACCTGACTCGGAAAGTAAATCTCAATGGCTTTGATGCCAATGTTCGACGGCCGAGGCGTCATGTCAGACGATCTGATCAAGCCCGGCATGAGCTTTGGTCAGTAGTTGGTGTCTGTTCGTATAGCATCATCGGCGGCTACCTGTACTTACGGATTCAGGAAGCCGTAAACTGAACGAGTTGTAAGTACAACGAACAAAGACTTGGAATCTCTTCAAGCTGGTAAGCTGAGTAGATTAAACTCGATGGTGAAAGGGAAGGTAAGGGGGCTTCCTGTGCTTGTTTAGTTTCAACTGACGGTTGGCTCTACGTAACTGAAGTCAGTTATCACCATTCCGCTCTTACTCTACCACTCATCAGTACAATAAATTCATCTTACTACAGCTACCCGATGGGTGGTATTATTAACGTAAAATCTGGTTCATGTAAAAAAAGGTACGAACTATTCAGATGCAACCCTAACCATGCACGGCGGCACAACATGAGGGAGGGGGGGTCCCTCACCTTGGGGATCGGGATACCACAACGGATGGTCCGACGAGTCGGCTATTAACGGCCGAGTAAGCCAAGTCGTCGATCATCCCGATCCTATGTCTCGGGAACTTAGCGAGCGTGTATTATGCGTTTGTCTCTTGGTTGAGTTCCATCCGTCGATGGATAGCTTTCTTTTTGCTTGTACAACTCATCCAGTGATGAGGCGAATTCTTATCGGCCGTGCTATGCGGAACTGTTTCCCTTTTCAGCTGAAAGGCTTTAGGGTTCGTTTTCATGAGACGGCAAACTATGCCGGTTCATTGTTTGTTATCGCGTTATCCCGTTCGAGTTACAGGCACTATGATGAGACCTCGCGGATGCTGCTAAGGAGGAGTACATCTGGTTCCGCGTGATGAACTTGGCCCTGCACGATGCAACAGCTGGAAGTCGGCTTAGAGTTGGCGAGGAAATAAAACCCCGAAGGAAGGCGTTCGATATCAGTTGCTGATAAGATACTGTTGTTATTGAAGCTGAGGACGGCCTCTGCAGAATGAGTAGCGAATTTCTATGTTGCTGTCTTATGATTTCCGGAGCATATCGTGATCGAAGTGAACTTTTTGCTCAGAATAGAATAGAGATATACAAGTAAATCACCTAGTTTGACCAGCTGTGACGACACAATCTAGGGAAATAGATTTATTCAGAATAATATTCTCATCGAATACCTCGACTACGGAAATAAACCTGCTCCGAGAGCTGATCATATGGTCTACATGCGTCGAATCTCCTGGTTGTTGAGGTGACGCTCAAGATCATCATTCTTGACACCCTCCCACCAGTCAAACAGCATAAACTTGCAAAAGAGTCGGAACCAAGGGGTGAACTCGTCCGGCGATTCCTCGAGACGCCTCTTGAGCTCGTCGGCGCTGACGTACGCCGTGTTTTGAACCTCGTTCTTGTTGAGGTTGAGGTTAACGTTGGCCTTTATGATGAAGATGTAGGTGACTATAAGTCAGAGTTAGTCTTGCCCCGATGCCAGCGTGATGAAGAGTGGATATGTGTGTAATTCTTACTCTCATGCTCGCCCCAGATGCCATCGCTAGCAGCCTTGTAATACATCCTCGTCAAGAAGTTGAATTTATCCAACGTAGCCTGCTCCTTGCTGATGCCCAGCTCATGCTCCAGCTTTCTCTGCGCAGCACGTCTAGCTCCTTCGATGGCGGTGGTGAGCGTAGAGCCCGTCTCGCCGCGGATCGCCAGCGGGTGAGAGCAGCAGGTGTTGCTCCACAAGTTAGGGAAGGTAATCTTCTCCGAGGCACGCTGCTGGAGAAGGAGCTCGTTCTTCTCGTTGAAGAGAATGACGGAAAAGGCTCGGTGGATGAGCCCCTCATTGACGTTGGTCATGAGATGGCCTGAAGAACATGTTAGTTGAGGAGAGGGTAGTTTCCGACGGTTTAGTTTCGTACAAGACTTCTTGCTAAGACTTCCGATTGGCTTGTCATCGTAGTCAACGACGATGCACATCTCGCTCATGAGCCGGATCTGCTCCTGATCATGGCCGGTGAATGCTTCGGAAGTCGTGCTCGTTTCCGGTAAGTGAGACGGAACGGCTTCCGTCGTCAGGACCTGGGTCTCCGTAGCAGTTGCCATTACGATGTTGTTTGAAGGTTGGTTGACAACGACCGTGTTTCTTACTGTCCGAAGAGATTGAACGAGTTGAGAGAAGTTGTTGTAGCCTTGACTTGGAGAACTGAGGATATCGAGAGGGTAAGAAATAGACTTGCTCTGAAGCTAGGTCAAAGGCTATGATAATTCTGCAGCTTTCGTCACGCTTCTATGAGACTTGAGTAGCATTGTCCTGGATACCTCTCTGGTTGAGTTGAGAAGGTGTGATGTAACCCTCCCTCTGATCGTCTACCGGATCCAACACGTTTGCATGCACCCAAACAAGTTTTCCCATGCAACCTATAGTACATTCGATGCATATTGTTAATATAAGCAGGTGGTTCCTGTTACACAGCGAGCCGCGATGTTCAAGCCTGGTTCAGCATAGCTTGTGATAACGATGGCCTCCAAAGATTCTTCAGTACATGATCTAAAATTTCCCTTCAACCTCTGATACGGACAGATTATCCTCATTCGCTTATATCCTACGTAAAATAAATCATGTCCTAGGCAGTATAGCTTCTATTGAGTCGCATATGCGAGCTCACCAGATGACCAGTCACCAAGGCGCTACAAGTCGAAAGTTCACCCGCCAGCGTCGCCGCAGCAATCACCCTCGCCAACGTCCGCGCGTTCTCTCCGATGTTCTCGGAATCAGAGCCCTGGACGCCGAGGAGGTCTAGCATGGCGCCTTGGGGGCCTAACTTGGTGCCTCCGCCTAAAGTCCCGAGTTCAAGACTGGGCATCGTAACCGAGATGTGAAGATCGTTTCCAACTCTGGACAAACTCCTTAACAATAGTCTGGTTATAATCAAGTGAGAGAGACTTTACCTCTTCATCAGTGTTAGACAGTTCGAGCTGCCCACGACTTGAGCCGGATCTTGGCCCGTAGCGATGTAGATTGCCGTAACGATATTGGCGGCATGAGTGTTGAATCCGCCGATGGAACCAGCCATGGCGGAGCCAACCAGGTTCTTCGATACGTTGAGCTCTACCAACGACTCGGCGTCGACCTTGAGGATCGTCCGTAAGACCTCGTTGGGTATGGTAGCCTCCGCGACGACGCTCTTCCCCCGGCCGTTGATCCAATTTATGGCGGCGCATTTCTTATCTACGCAATAGTTTCCCGTTAGGGAGATGACTCTCATGTCGTCGAATCCTCCGTCGGTTATCATCGTCTTCAACGCGCACTCCACTCCCTTGGACATCATATTCATGCCCATGGCATCGCCCGTAGTCGCGGTGAAGCGTGTATACAGGCTCGTACCGGCCATGATGGCCTTGACGGACTGTAAGCGAGCAAACCTGGTAGTCGACTCAAACGCCGTCTTCATCATCGCCTGACCGTCGGCGGATTCTATCCAAGTCTTGGCATCACAAGCCCTCTGAACGGTGGGGAACTCGACGCATGGCCCTCGCGTCATGCCGTCCGCTGACAAGGCGGTTGAGACGCCGCCCGCCAGGCAGACGGCTTTGCAGCCGCGGTTGGTGCTCGCCACTAGGCCCCCCTCGGTAGTGGCCATCGGGACGACATAACGCTTGCCATCGACCAGGATAGGGCCGGCGATCCCGACCGGTATAGGGACGTAGCCGATGACGTTCTCGCAGCAGGCGCCTAGGATACGGTCCCAATCGTAGTTTTCGTACGGTAGCTTCGAGAGACTCTCTGCCACGGAGGTTTCACGCGTCTCGCACATCTTGGAGGCAGCCAGGCGTCGGACTCTGACCGCCCTGGTGCAGTTTTGAGTGATTCTTTCTAGTAAGTGATGAGAGATGTTTCCTCGTTGGCAGTAAAGGACGATGTCTTCGTCTGACATGTCAGAAAGCAGCTTCTCATAGTTTCTATCATCATCATTGTTGGATTCCGTCATGGTCGATGAGAGTTGAAGCTAGGTCACTTCACGGGAGTTGTCTTTGCTGTTTCCGTGATGAACTGGTTTTCCTCGGCTGTTTATAGTATACCGTTAAGGAACTTGGGTAGCAAACCGGATAAGTCTATGTCACGATACTCTTACTCTTTTATATTTCCAAACTACATGTAGCCATCACACTATATCTCCGTCTGAGTCAGTCTATACTACCATGATCTTCATTTTGATAAGTACATGGCTGGGATCTTTTCAACTTTAGTAATGGAAGAAGCAAACTGGCTGCATTATTATATGATGCGGATGAATCCATATGTCATGATTTTGCAGTATTCAGACATAAGACAAGCATCTTCTCCTATTCTCGAACGTTCGAAAGTCAAAGAGAAAACACGACTTCTATCTCCGATCTCCTGCATCTGCAATACCCCGGCTTCGTTCCTAAACATGTGCTGACCGACGTTGTCGTCAGTTTTCAAGTATGACAACGATGAGCCAATGAAAGAGAGGGGATTTATTATTCGCCACCTCGGTATGAGCTTTACACTCACCTGATCACCAGCATAGCAAGACCATGGATTCCGTTGCCATCGATGCAACCCTCTCAGCGTGGCATTACACGTTGCAAGTGAAAGGCCGATCATTACCGGACTTGACCTCTATACCGTAATAAGCTGTATATTCATGAGCTCTAGTGGAACGGCCATATGTTTGATAAAGAACGAAGCATAGTAAGACGAATTACTAGAAGTAATACTATTGGCTTCACCGTAACTTTTTCTCTGGAAGAGGTAGTCCTTGATATCCCTGCCTTATTAGTAGGGCGTCCTCTATCAGATGGAGGGTGCATCTATCACATATACCGTGTTCATCTAATAGTAATATCCATTACCAAAGAGTCGTATTCCGAGAAGACCAAGCTGGGGTTCGAAGTCAAATCGACCCGTTCATGCATGTGTATGCACGTCAGGTCACTGATGCTTTCCGTGATAACAGTTTACGGTACATTATAGAACCAAGGGCTTTCTATATACCCTTCGTACGTATACTAGACAATGTAGGTATTTAAGATGACCCCTAAAAAGCAGTAAAGGGTCCATTACTATACCATTCCGTCGAATCATACGAGACAGAATCTACGATACCTTCGCAAGCACGAAGCCATGTCTCAGACAGCCAGCCGAGAAAAGTTCCAGGCCATCTTCCCCAAGCTAGAGTCTGCCGTGCTCGACCATGCAAAGTCGTTTAACCTAGACCAGTCAGAGCTGGAGAGGTTCAAGCAGGTTTGTTCCCTCGAATACCGGGTTGCCTTTACTATGGGAAGTAACTTACCTCTCCTTTTTCAAACATCAGAGCATCGAGTTCAACTGCTTAGATGGAAAGTTCAACCGTGCACTCTCCGTCGTGGAGACAATGTCCCTCCTTCAGGAACGGCCGCTAGACGATCTGCAGTTCTTCCACGCCGCTGCCCTCGGCTGGATCCTAGAGCTGATGCACGGCCACATGCTCATGCTGGACGACATCATGGACAAGAGCATGAATCGTCGCGGCAAGCCTTGCTGGTATCGGGTAGAAGGCGTAGGGTTGAGTGCCATCAACGACTCCATGACCATCAAATCGGCCGTGTATTACCTCGTCAAGGAGTTCTTTAGGTTTCATCCCTTGTACGCCGACATCATGGAGGCTTTTCATGAGGCGCAGTTCAAGACCGAGATGGGACAGCATAGCGACCTCCTCACGTCTCCTCAGGAAGTGGTGAACCTGGATAAGTTCACGGCGGACAAGTATAGGCTGATCGCCATCAACAAGACGGGCTACTCCTTCTTTCTCCCCGTCGCTTTATCCCTATACTACTTTGACATTGCGACGGCTAGAAACCTGAAGCAGACAGACGAGATCGTCGCCTTACTCACAGAATACTTTCAAATCCAGGACGACTATCTCGACAACTTCGGCGCACCGGAGACTATCGGGAAGATCGGCAACGATATCCGGGAGAATAAGTGCTCATGGCTCATCGTCCAAGCTCTGGAAATCGCTACCCCCGAACAGCGAAGGATACTGGAAGAGAACTACGGCCGGGACGACAGCGTCAAGGAGAAGGAGGTGAAGAAGCTGTATGACGAAATGGGACTGGAGCAGCGCTACAAGGAGTTTGAGGAGCAACGGGTGAGCGAGATCCGTGCCGTGATCGACGGGATCGATGAGCGGGAGGGACTTAGGAAAGATGTATTCACGGCGATGCTGTCTAAGATTTACAAGCGTAGCAAGTGAGGTGCAGCTGAAGTGAAGCTGTGCCTGGACTGAACAGAGGAAGTTTCCATTAGCTGAGTCCAGGAATTAAACTGCTATATTGAAGCAAGGCTACGAAGTCTGAATAGGAGAAGGTATGACATAGAGCACTGTGTTTACGGAGCGTAGCTTCATCACTGCTTTCTCCAATCGGCGTCCCGAGCACAAGAATAGGCCCCCTATAACCGATCAGATTATCTCCGCCTTCTAATTTTTGTCTCCTCATTGGTCAGTTCAGGTAGAAATGGTAAGACGCGTCTGTCTACGGATACTCCCTCAAAGGAAACGGAAGACTCCCCTCCCGGCAGCGTTCCCCGGAGCGTCCCGGCCCCACCCGGAGGACACCCCCCCCCCCCCCCCCCCCCCCCCCCCCCCCCCCCCCCCCCCCCCCCCTTGAAAGAAAATTTGCCGGATCCCCTCGGACGGCGTTGGTATGCTTCAAAGATGAGGACGGGTAAAGGGGGGGGGGGAGGAAGGAAGGATGAGGAGGAAGGGGGGGTGTGGTGTGGGAGGGGAAAGGTCCGGCTATCGGCAAACGAGGCTGTCGTTGTGATCGCAAGGAGGGGGAAAGCCAAACAAAAAAGACGAAACGGTGGGTTAAGGCTAGGGCTGGGGGAAGACTACGCCGGACTAGGATTCGAGCGAAGCACATGAGACAGGGCAGCCGAGGCGGGTTGTCTCGCGATGACGGAAGAAGAAGATGAGGAACAAAAAAGAAAGTTGGGAAGGAAGAGGGGAAGATGACGAGGATTATGAAGGTGATGGAAAAACAAGGTGCTTCTAGAAGGAGGATTGTGAGGATAGGAGAACAGGGAGGGGGGTAGGGATGAGGGATGAGGGAGGCCAGGTTGGTGGTATAGGTGAGAGGGGTGTTGTCGGTTTCATCTTTTGGCGGAGGGGAGGGGGGGGCAGTTGTGAGCTGTGAGTTGTGCTATGAGTCTGTGACGGGCTGCAGGTATGGCTTATGATAATTCAAGCGAGTTATAGGTGTTGAAAGTGAAGGTGGAAGTGGACGTGGACTGATGACGGGAGGCTTCCTACATAGGAAATCATAAGGGGAGATGGATGGATCGATGCAGGGAAGGGATGTAGAGAGGAGGATGACGATGAAGAGGACGATGACGACGGAGGTGAAGAGAAAGAGGGAGAGGGGTGGGGGGAATGGAGAGGAGGTAAAAGACTACTACTGCGGATAACTAGGTATGTGAGTAGGTGCTCGGTGAGAAAGGACGAGCTTCCGACGGATATCATCATCGTCATCATCATCGACAAGGGATGGATGGGGATGGGATAAATTGATTACACATTGTATATACGCATATTCTCACGATCATCATCGTCTTTTCCGTCTGATATTCTCACGGCTATCCGTACAACACGATATTACAATTATTCCTCTAATGACGGAGTACGGAGTATTGCTTTTTGCTATCGAGAGACCACGGCACTCGAAGCCGGCAGATGCAAAGGCGCAGCGCCAGACCCCAGCCACCGGGAACTCCAATACTAGCATCTACGATGGGGGTATCCGTACGGGTACGTACATATGTAGTTTGGAGGCGCAGTCTCGAGTTTCCCCCCCCCCCCCCCCGGTCTGGCGCATCTTGGCACCTCACTTTCACTTTTCTCCACCTCTCTCTCTCTCTCTCTTTCTATCTCTCTCTTTCTCTCTCCTCTTTACTTTTCACTTCCGATAAAGGAGTAAAGGGGAAAAAGAGGAGGATTTTTCTTGTCAATATCGTGATCGTATTTTTTTTCCCATCAACTCTTGGCATCAGCTCTTGTGATGTTGGACAGGAGTCTACAAGAAATAAATAAACTAGAGACACGGGAGGGCTAATGTGGTGTTGTGGCTGTATCCGTAGTCTGAAGAAGGAAGAGGAGGGGTGTGAGCTACGACAAAAAAGGGGGGAAGATGAAAAATGGACGTCTCGCTTGTGTTTCGACCTCCCTGATCGGCGATGGGTGAGATAGGGGTCTCTTTCTTTAAAGAGAGTGAAAAAGAGAGAGAGAAAGATGGCCTTGCTTCTTTCTGCGTAGCGCTTTCGGCTAACGAGTTGCGATCTTGGGGACCCCTCTATGGGGATGAGGAGGATGAAGAGGATGGGGGGGGGGGGGGGGGGGGGGGGGGGGGGGGGGGGGGGGTGTCCGGGGGGGGGGGGGGCGGGAGGAAGGAAATGTCGATGAGCAGGCGCAGGCCCAAGCTCAACAGGGCATAACAAGCACGCGCTATTACCCAGCTCGCAGGCAGCCTTGTTATTTTCTTCTTCCTCTGCTTCTCTATCGTTGTCCTTCTCTCTCTCTCTCTCTCTCTCTCGCTCTCGTTGGCGGAGGGAAACGATTGGGATGTCGAGATGTTTTCGTGAGTGTCGATGAGGGAAAAGGGCGGGAAGAGAGAAAAAAAAAAAGGAGGAGACGTCAAGAAAGAAAGTAAGCTAAGCCGGGAAAAAAACGAACAGCAAGAAGAAAAGAAGGCAAAACAGAAAAGAAAAAAAAACAAGACGCAAAGACGCACAAGCAGCGTCAACGAGGCACGGAGAGGTGCGAACGGCCGATAGACAGACGGAGAGAGAGAAGTGGGAGATGGAGGAGAAGCGAGGCCCTATTGGAGGGGAAGAAAAAAAAGACGACGGCCGGAATAGCGAATGGCCCGCGAGACAAAGCAATGGCAGCCAGGTATGCAAACAGTCCTTGCTCTTTGTGCGAAGCACGCATTTACAGCGTGGGGAAGACGAAGAAGAAGAGTAGGGGTGTGATTTTAGCGCTGCTCGTGCCCTGCTTCCAGGTCTCTCTCTCTCTCTACTGTGTGCTGTAGCCTGTAGCCTGTAGCCTGTGTGTGTGTGTGTGCTGCTTGCTGGGTCCCTGGGGGTTGGGGGTTGGCCGGTGGGCGGGGGGGGGGGGGGGGGCCGCCCCTTTCCCCCCCCCCCCATGTACCTCCCCACAGATACTCCCCCCCCCCCTTTCCCTGGTCA